>BDUI01002561.1:27872-58385 GCA_002335545.1 Apodemus speciosus | reverse complement strand
GAGAGAGAGAGAGAGAGAGAGAGAGAGAGAGAGAGAGAGAGAGCTGGTTAAAGTGTTAAGAATCAGTAATTGTGAGCGCTCAATCCTAAGTGGGACAGCTGTGCCAACAACCTGAGGCTCAGGGAGTATCACAGAAGAGGAGGAAAGAATGTAAGAACCACAGGGTCTCCAGGAGGCTGTGCAATGCTATCTGACGGACAGGGTCTAGGCATTAGACTCATGAGTCCATTGCAGCTGTGGCTACCCAAAGTTCAAGCCTGTCTACAAACCAGCATAGACGTGGAGTCTCATGAGGCCCCACCCCTAGCTGAGCAACTGATGGCTGCTGGAGGACGGGGAGTTACAAGCATTCACCCTGGAGGGTCCGGCTGTTGCTAGCTTGGCCATGCTTGGTGGCTGATCCAAACTCTTGGGTATTTGGGGAACAGTAATTGGATTCAGTGGGTCATAGAAAAGAAGACAAAAGGAGGAAGGGACATTGGGGAGTGGATCCAAAAGGAATAGGATAATGTGCTGGGGATGTTCAAGATACACTGTATACATGCACGAAACTGTGAAGATACCCTTATGGGGGAAAACATGGAAAGTGCTCAGCCTCACTAGCCACTGGGGAAAAATGCCAACTGGAATTTCCCTGCGCTCTTAACTCGGCTGTCAGAAGACCCTGATGGGCACTGCTGGTAGAAACGTGAACTTGTCCACCAACACCAAATCAACACAGAAGTTCCCCCAAACACTACAAACACTAAAATGCACTCCTGGGTATTTCCGCTCACTGCACCACAGCAGTACTTACAGCCATGTTTACTGCAGCACTGTTCACGACAGCTGAGCTATAGAACTCACTGGCAGAGGCAGCGAGAGAGGGTAAAGATGAGGCGTGCAGAGAGTCAGTGTGCCCTTTGTAGGAAAGGGGATGCAACTGGAGACAAGGTAAACTAGTCTTAGGAAAGTATTTGTTTCCTCTCCTTTGTGGTTCCTTAACTTTACACAGATACATAGAATCCAATTCTGTATAAAAAGACGTCAAAGTAGAAGTGAAGTTGTCTAAGAGGAACAACTAGGACTAAAGGAAGGAGGTGGGTGACGAGAGAGGTACACGGTGTGGTCATTACACATGAGATACTTCCTTGAAAATGTCCTTACTCAACAGTCAGGAACAGCAATACACACAATGGAAAGTAAACGCAAAACTGAGATGGCATTTGGGAGGAGTTGGAATGGGGTTGGATATGGTCTAAATATACTGTATTTATGTATAAAACATTAAATAATAATAAAAAGTAGAAAGTGAAATAAAGATGATGATAGCTAAGTTATTGTTACTGATATGGGAATTGTAGTCACTGAAAAGGTTCAATAGGAATGATCATGATACAAAAATCACAGAGAACACATGTTTCTAAACTGGAAAAATCTGACTACTTTTAATATATGTGCTTAGTATGTGAGAGGGAAAAACATATACAGGTTAAGGCAGTCAGTCTCTGCCATAATACTCCAAGGGCATTTTGAAAGTTACTGCCAAGTAGTTGATTTTATAAACATGAAAATGGAAACAATGACATTATGCTTGTCTTTGTAAAGATTAATGCCTCTTAAGTCACTCAATTTTATATTACAAGGAACTAGACTGGTCACCTGTGGAATCATCAGGGGTCCAAGGATGACTGCGAGCTGGCTTCTCTGAGGTTGGTCCTGAGGTAGTGATCATTCTGACACTGGGACTGGATGACCTACTGCTCACCTGTGAAGAAATGGCAGGAGGAAAAGGTGTCACTTTTTTTCTTTTTTTAAAAAGAATTACAAAGGCACATCTTCACGTCTAATAAGGCAAAAAATTTCCATTTTTACTAGTAGATGCCCAAGACTCCTGAAAACAGCCTTCTAAGTATATATAATCAATGTATATCAAATTCACTATGCACTTGTATATAGCATCTCTTCAAAACTTATAGCTTGGCTGAGAGTAAGGAGAGAAACAAAGCCCACAAAGCAAAAGTGGCCGGAGAGCCCTTAAGCTGCCAGCGTCAAGTCGTCGCAACCCTGGACTGTCTGTTCTGCTGAGAGGAACTAGTAATAGAGACCTGGGTTCTTTGTAGGATGATAAGGCCTGCTTAACCCCTGCTTAAAGCCAAGGCTTGGGAAAGAGAAAACTAGCAAGAAATGAAAAACCTTTCAACAAAAGCAGCTGGCAAGCCCAGCATGGTGGCAGCTGGCTGTAATCAGTGCTTGGAGGCAGAAGCAGGAGGATCATGARAGTCCCTTGTACAGGGACGSTAAATGAAGGGGAGACAGAACTGAGCCGATATACACAGAGAGTATGAGAAATGAGACAAAGCCACGTCCCATGTTCCAAATGGTCAGATATGGTCAAATTCCAGAATATAGACAAGCAAAAAATAGAAGGGGCCTCCAGAGTGAAATGGCAGCTACAGGAGAAGCATCCCTAAGTCAACAGATCTGAAATTAGGAATGCTTTGAAACCTGAAACTTGAGTGCTCACAAGATGCCCCAAGTAGAAACTGTACCTAACAAGCACCTCATGTGACAGGCCATAGTCAAAACACAAGCACACTGAAGCCGTCAGTGACCTGCAGGTGATGCGCACTGCACAGGAAAACAAATGCATGTCAAGTGCAGGCCTGGGCTTCAGGACCCAGGCGGCCCATCACATATGTGCATATATTTCAAAATCTGGAAGAAAACCCCTCAAATTCAGAAACACAAGCCATTCCTGCTTTTCAGAAGAAACATTCAACACACACACACTCACAAACCACGAACCACAGCCACCACGGAAGGAAGCCAGAGAACACTGGCGGAGAGCCGCCATCCAGCCTTCGCACAAGTGAAGTGTGCTGCAAACGCACCCGCAATGATACAGCCCACCTCACACCCACACTCCCATGACAGCAATGTCTACACAGGAACTTTACTTAACAAGAATTTTTCCTGGACCAAAGGGTCAAAATGCAATTATCTTGAGGAAAATCCTGATAAAAATGAGTGCCAGTCGTCTACATACTGAAAACTGTAGGTAAGAAAACAGTGATGAACGTACGAAACTACTAAACAACACAGAAACATAATCTACGGCATAACGAAACCAGATAAGCAAGAACACTGCTTTTAAAATGCATGTGCTATTCAGGAGAAGCAGGCTGGGCACAAATGTTAAAATCTCAAAGGTATTCGGTAGCCTGACCTAACTCTTAACCTAGAAAGACAAACGTGATGAGAAATGTACCTAACCCACTTCAAAGATGGTAAGAAGATAAAGAAGACTCTAAAATAAGACCAGTTTTACCAGGAAAAGGAACAAATACAAACTACAACATTAAAGCACAAAATGAAATAAAGGAAAATCCCCAACCATGGAGGGGTGGAGATGGCCTGGTGTTAAAACCTGTCTCTAAGGACTTACTYTCCAGAGGGCTGAGGAGGTTCACAGCCCCAGGGGATCTGATGTCCTATTCTAGCCTTTTTTGGGGACCCACACACATGAAGCACGCATAAGAGACAAACACATAAGTGAAAAAAATTAAAGCACCAATCAATCAGTAAGGATGAATTAAATGTGATCACGAGACAAATCTAATTTATAGAAGTTAAAAACCAGAGGCTGGAAAGATGACTCAGTTGCTAAGAGCATGCACTCCCTGCTCTTCTGCAGTGCCCAGGTCAGGTTCTCAGTACCTACATCAGATGATTCACATGTGCCTGAAACTCCAGCTCCAGATCTAAAACACCTTGTCGCCTCAGGCACCTGCACGTTCCTGCACATCCACATCTCCCATTTAAAACAACAAAAATGTGAAAAGTTAGAAAAAAMCTGAAGTTAAGTGGAAAAGATAAAGCATGTAACAAAGCACTCTAAATTATATTGTTATTAATATTAGAAATTATATTTTCAAACCAGACAAATGAAGAAGAAGCAGGTGTTCTGTGGCAGGGAACATCCTGGGCATGGCAGAAGCGAGGGGAGCCCTAACCCTGAAGTCCAGCAGGAAGGGCCTCTCCGCAGCAGACGCACGTGTCCAAGCACAGTCAGCAATGGAAAGCTTCTCCCTTCCCTGCCATAAGTGTCCTAGGTATTTTGCCTGAAACTTCACTTGCAGAAAGAGATGTTTACCAATCTCCTCCTATACATCAGGAGYTTGGGGTTCATCTAAGGTGCCTCTAATTCTAGCCTATAATCTTGCTTATCCAAAGAGAAACAAAGAAACAGAAAGGATTCTTACCAACCCTGGGCTGTAACTTGAGAGTAACCAAATGGTCTATATGGCTAGTGCTAAGACAACCGTAACTGCNCTGAAGTTAAGTGGAAAAGATAAAGCATGTAACAAAGCACTCTAAATTATATTGTTATTAATATTAGAAATTATATTTTCAAACCAGACAAATGAAGAAGAAGCAGGTGTTCTGTGGCAGGGAACATCCTGGGCATGGCAGAAGCGAGGGGAGCCCTAACCCTGAAGTCCAGCAGGAAGGGCCTCTCCGCAGCAGACGCACGTGTCCAAGCACAGTCAGCAATGGAAAGCTTCTCCCTTCCCTGCCATAAGTGTCCTAGGTATTTTGCCTGAAACTTCACTTGCAGAAAGAGATGTTTACCAATCTCCTCCTATACATCAGGAGTTTGGGGTTCATCTAAGGTGCCTCTAATTCTAGCCTATAATCTTGCTTATCCAAAGAGAAACAAAGAAACAGAAAGGATTCTTACCAACCCTGGGCTGTAACTTGAGAGTAACCAAATGGTCTATATGGCTAGTGCTAAGACAACCGTAACTGCCCCTGCAGGAGCCCCATCCACACTTGGGATGTCTTACTCTTCAGCATTCTTAAAAGCATGTGAGCTTTTTTTTTTTTTTTTTTTTTCCCCTGAGAGCTAGGCCTACAATTTTTCCAGCATCAAAACTACAATTCCTGACTTGGCCCATGCTGATGTCCCTAAAGAGAACTATTCTTCAGGCTGTGGAGGGTGGCAGTAAGGCCCGTGTCTCTGCCCACTCAGAGTCTCAGCTTCTGCTCCACCATTTATTAGTACCACAGCTTTAAGTAAGTTCTAAGACATAACAGTCAAATGAGGGCACATTAAAGGTCTTGAAAAAGAACAATGTTCTTTAAGTTGTAGCTAGAGGCCAAAGGACTAGTAAACAAGCACAGCACTAACTTGTCCCTCCCTAGTTCAAAACCAGGCCTATAAGGTATCACAAGGATGTTCCCAAGGAAACTTCCTTAGAATATTGGTTATACTTAGTTCCTACAGAACCTTGGGCCTAATATGTTCTGTATTGTTATCAAAGATTCCTCTACAAATTAACTTCTCAAAGACAGAGAAAAAACTAGTATGAAAATTTAAAGTTCTCAAAAACAACATTAACTAATTCTTAAACGTATCTGAAAAAAAAATCTAAGGCATAACTAAGAAAATTGAGTAACAGTTGACATCACAAATTAGCTTGTGGCTCACTTACATCACAGCTCCCAAACAATCATGGAAACACTTTGTAGGACCGCTCTTCACATTCTGCTGGGAGAGTTCTCATGGCCCTAAATGCTCTCCAACTGTGACAGGTTTGTGGCTTCTTCCTGAAGACATTCCCATTCTACCTTCGTCTTACATAAACTAGAGTTCATAGATGCTGAGCRACAACTGACACAGATGCCACGTGGCAACTTAGGGCAGCAAAAGAATGTAAGTCAAATATAACCCCCAGGGCGGCCTGCCAGCAGGACACAGGCCGTGACTGGCCTTTGCTGGAATCTTATCTCTGTGTTTATGAACCAAGGTGGAAAGGGATTTTACAGACGAAAATAAAGCTTATGCTTTCATGTCGCATCTGGAAGACCAGAAAATAATTCCATTAGATCAAGAACGCCCAAGCTCGACGCTATCACACACATCTGAGAGCCTTTCATACCTTTAGAATCTTAATCTCTGAAGTCACTGAGGCACAAAGCAGGGACTAGGACTGCTGCTTGTCTCACAGACTTGACAGCCAGACAGTGGATGTAAATGGGTAATTCCTCTAGTTCCTGAAATGCTCTTAAATCCAAACATACAGTTTCAGTCTGAGAGTCCAGCTTTCTGTTTATGAGTCAAGACCTCTCTCTACAGTACACACTAGCCTTGAGCTCACAAGGGCATCAGGCGCTCTTATCCACAGAGCTCGCCCCTCCCACCCCCTACATAGAACAGAATGTAAGATTTAACTGCTTCCCCAGTGCGATTTTCATTTCATATCTGGACAGCAAGGGTACTGTCACGAAGACGAAGGAGTATCACCAAGAGCTCTGGCAGGCATGTTCACCTGTATGGTGGAAGGCCTGTAACACATCAGCACCTACTGTGTGTCTGTGCTCTCATATTCTGTAGAAGCCCCGGAACAGGTGTCACAGTGCCTAGCTGCATAAAGGTGGCTGAGCTCAGGTGATTAGGGAGCATGCTGGGTTCATACCGTGTGTGGGATTCTCTAGATAACGGGAACTGCGTCACTGTGGAATGCAGATGTATATTGGATGGAATCCCAAAAGGGATATGAGGCCTACTTTACAGCACATCATTTCAGTGGAACAGGAAGGTCCACCTCCATGTTTGACAAGTAAACGCATCCAGTCACCCGTCCACTATTATGGTATTTATTATAGGTTAGCCTGGCTCATTGATGGAATAGTTAATCATCACTGGGAAACTATTTAAATAATGAAATTAGACAATTAGAAACCATAGCATTTAGCGTTCACTATGATCACTTCAGTACAAAGAACATGTATTTTTTATTATTTTGTTTGTTTTTTGAGATGTTGGTCTCAAATTCATCATGCAGAAGAACGAAGGATGAGCTTGAACATATACTCCTCCTGCTGTCTCCACCTCCCAAGCACTGGATTATCCCCACATCTAGTCCTCCAGGTGCTGAGGACAGAGCCCAGGCAGCCACTCTACTATCTAAGCTAATCCGCACTCCTGCAATGCAAGACAGAATGATAGTTTATAGTGTGCCACTGAAGCTGACTTGCATTCAAACCCCCTTAACAGGAACTGAAAGCATGATGGAAGACTGAGACTTAGGCTCAGGTTCTCTAAATCTCAAGTGACCCATTTGCAAAACAGGTATTTCAGTGTCTAGGGTAGAGACACGTAGTGTCCATTAAGAGTCTGCCCGGTACCAAAGCAAGGGCATAACAAACAGCAGTACTATTAGTAGTGGTTCTCCAACTGTAAGAAAAATTATCAAGTAAGTATGGTCTGAGTAAAAAAGATTTGGTACCGGGGTGGGGGGTGGTGTTTGCCTAGCACAAAGAAAGGCCTGGGTCTGCCCCGCCACACTAAGACAGGATGTGAAGTCAGGATGTGGCGGTGCACACCTGTAAGCCCTTGGGGGACAGGGGCAGGAGAATCAGGAGGTCATCTTTTGCTACATGAATCGAGGCTAGCCAGAGATATATTAGACCTTGCTTGAAGTCTGGGTTCAGAAAAAGCTCTACCAAGATTGGGCATTTCTGGTACTGTCGGTCTCCAGCCAATGGCTGCCAGCAATACACTAGTAGAAGAGAGTTGGGTTTACTATTGTTATGGTGCTGAAGATTCTCTACAGGGCACCACAGAACATCTAGATTGCTGTACTGGCTGGTTTTGTGTGTCAACTTGACACAGGCTGGTGTTATCACAGAGACAGGAGCTTCAGTTGGGGAAGTGCCTCCCTCCAAGGTGGGAGGGTCCCTTGTGGGTGGTGCCATCCCTGGGCTGGTATTCTTGGGTTCTATAAGAGAGCAGGCTGAGCAAGCCAGAGGAAGCAAGCCAGTAAGGAACATCCCTCCATGGCCTCTGCATCAGTTCTTGCTTCCTGACCTGCTTGAGTTCCAGTCCTGACTTCTTTGGTGATGAACAGCAGTGTGGAAGTGTAAGCTGAACAACCCCTTTCCTCTCCAACTTGCTTCTTGGTCATGATGTTTGTACAGGAATAGAAACCCTGACTAAGACAAGTGCTTTAGAAAGAAATTCACAGACTTTGGATGGCTGATTTGGGGGACGACAGAGGTTCACTCTCATCTGTCTGCTGCCAACAACAGGGGCAATTCTACTGAGAGGCAGGCAGACAGAGTCACATTTGGTAAAGCATCTGCTGCCTTTCTCATTTGTAGGGAAGGACAATGATTTTTATATTTGGGGTGGCAGTGACCCTCATACATTAAGTGGACTTGCTTTGTCTTATTTTTCCAGGGTCTGAACATAATCATTTTTGATATAGCTAGTAAATAAGGTTGCTTTTCCTCCCCAAAGATTCTAAAAGGCCAGATAGATTCTGAGTGCTTCCTAAATGTCCCAGATTAACTGTGAACCATTGTTAAGTGGTGAAGAAAGTCTTTCACATATTTACATTGTTATGTGTAATTAAGTTTGCTTTGCTTTCAATAGAAAGGGAAGTACTAAAAAAAAAAAAAACAAACAAACAAAAGCCCTACATTTTAATTTATAGGTAAAAGTAATTTTATTGAGATTATTTTTCAAGTCACAAGCCCAAGTGCACACAAATGGTCAGTTCATTTTTTTTCCTTTGAAATGTAATGCTAAGCTTCATTAATAAACTCGTCCTTTTCATGACAACTGTACCACCTGGGTTTGATTTTTTTGGTCAGGCTCTTTCCCAATCTCAATGCTGGGGGGTGGGGTGGGGGGGTGTTGAGCAGGGGAGACTCAAAATAAAATTAAAACCAGAAGCAATCTCCCCTGAGCATCTGCCAATCACTCCAGCCATTTTGGAATGAAGCACAGTGTAAAGCTATGGAAACTCATGCTGTGGTCTTGCTCCCTCCCTCCCACAGAGTGAGTGCTATCTTCATGGGTAATCACRTGGCTCCAACCCAGGCACTTTCCTGGTGAAATGCTTTCACAGTTAGTATACTACGATTATTCTCTGTCACCCTTATCCTAAAGTGGACACATGGTACTTTGAGGTTATAATACGTCAATAATCTTGAAGTAGGATGCAATTTAAACACTGGTTATTTCATCTATTTTAGAACAGTGTTACTGCCAAATTAAACCTTCTCTTTCCCCCCTTATCTTCTAGAATGCTGGGTGGCAGACAGTTCATGCCAATGACTGTCCCAAAGCCACAGTTGGCTTCGATCCCCAGGTTTTCCTACTTTGAAGGCATTATACGTTAAAGGGTTAATAGCCACATCTAAGCTGAGTGTGTTCAGTGGGGAAATAAGCGAGGCTTGGTGTGTGAGTATTCAGACAGAAGCTCCTACACTAGCTGCCACTCTTGTGTCTGAGGAAAGGCTCAGTGTCAGAGAATACAGGGTTAGAGCTCAAATGACTTATTGATGGCAATAGCAAACAGAGCTTAAAAGCTTGTGTTCTTATTTGACTATAGACTCAAAGCAAATACCAAATGTTAATTAAATAGACTGACTAAAAGCCTTTATGACCTGTCATAAAATATTACCAGATTTAAATATAGTCAAGGCATTATTTTTCATTTCTTCACACGGGGTATCTCTACATAATACTAACTGTCCTGGAATTTGCTATGCAGATCAGGTTGGCCTTGAACTCACAGACATCTATCTGCCTCTCAGGTGCTGGGATTAAAGGTGTGCAACATCATGCCCAGCCTATAAAGATATTTTTATGTTTATGTGTTACAGAGAACTATAAAACATTCCTTTATTAGAAACTACAAAGACTTTCATAAATTCTTATAAAGATGAAATAAGAAAACTTTGATGAAAATATATATTTTCTCAAAGTAAATTACAGATATTTTACATGTATACATGAACCATTATGCAATATTACATATGAATACTGTACTCATGAAAACAAAAGAACAAAATACCTCATACTCAGTCCTAATTCATTTTAGAAAACATAATTAAAATGTTATGTCATATGCATTAATTTGAACTAGTTAACAACAACAAAAAAACCCTTAATGACTCAGCTACTTTTACATCCTGACTGATTAGAACTCTAGAGTAGAGTTCTATGGCTTATATTACAGCATTATGTGGACTATTTACAAAGAAGCTATAATAAATTAGAGACAGGGGAATTTACAAGAGCATTGAAAATCTATAATAACCAGAAGTTTTCTTGAGTTTAGCCATCAGGTTAGTATATATGTTCAAAGGATATTTAAGAAAAATATAATGCCAATTGGATATATCACATTAAAAGATGTTAACATTCTCCAGGTGGCCCCAGAAGAGCATCTTATTAGGGAGATATTCTCTCATTAGTTGGAGGTATTCATACTAATTATTCACTTTAGAGCACAGTGATGCTTTATTAAGCTACAGAACAGAATATTTTCTTAAAGCATGAGAATACATGATGTACTGCTGACTATGCTTTTCCATGCAGTTCAAACTGAATTAGGAACACCAGTGCTCTTCCATCTTCCTTATGGACTGATGGTCTCAGTAGCAATAAACTTATCACTTTATAAAAATAACCACTTTTGCAGAGGACATTATGGTTCATTCTTGATTTCTGCCTATTCTAGTTCTCCAGACAGACGATTTGAATGTTACATCTTACCTGACCAGGTTCGGTCCCAGTAACAGTCAAGTCTTGGATGGATCTACGCCTTGGTTGCCCGTTACCTTAAAACAAAACAACAGCAACAAAAAGTAAAACTTCAATCTAGACAAACAAGCAGGAAGGTGTAACTGCTGCAGAGGAAGTGCAATCTGATGCTCCTGGGATCTATGCAACTCACTGCAGGAAAAAGAATGCGTAAATTTCATGTGAAAACCCACCAACCCCAAAACTGAGAAAGACAGAGAGAACTCTAATGCATTAATTCAAAAGCTGCTGACTCTGCCGACAGAGTCCGACCTATACAAAGACACTCCTACCGCACAAACGGCAGCTCAACTGTCTTCCACCATCTTCCGCCATGTGTTTAAACAGATGCCTGCCTGGGGCTGGGGCTGGGGCTGGGGCTGATGACGGCATCTATTTCGAGGGCCTTGCGTTACAGTTGCACAGCTAGACAGCTAGTGGGTTGTAAGCCGCATCTGACTTTAGCTGGCAGCAGTGCCTAAGAGGATGCTTAGGTTTAAATTATTGCACTGAGTCACAGTTAATCCCATTAGTGTCTGTCAGAATGCAGGAATTCATCATTAGTAACAGCTCAGTTTCCTCTTGGAGACAATGTTCATTCTATGCTCAAATATATATAGCTTGTTGAGATAGGCTATTATGAACTACTTTGTTAGCAACAGTTTTTAACTCAATAAAAATAAAATTCTATAAGCAAGTCTTTAACAGAACAGAATGACCTAAACAACAGCTTCCCGCAGCACCTTTCCTCGGGAGTAGGTCTGTTTATGCAGTATCTTTTACATGAGAGACTTCAGCTGTTAAAAAGGAAACACTATGAGAAACAGCTGGTACAACAGTCAAACCCTTTTGACCCGAGAGTGGTACCATGTAATTCTGCAATAGCAGGCAGCACTCGGTACCCACACCCGAGCAGCTGTACTCGGCTGAGCTATAAATCATTTACATTTTTCACACTTCATGATCCTGGATATAAAAAATTGTATCTTAAACCAATTAGTCTCATTTAATATCTTAATTCATGTGACCTTGTTATTGTTTTACATATAAACTATAAGAACTTTAATTCTATTTAAATAGAATAAAGATGTTTCATGAAATAATTCATGCAGTGAATATTAAACTCAAATTTATAGTCACTCTTGAAAGTATAACTCATTACTTTGCCCGTTTTCGACTGCCTTAAAATTCTTTGCATACTCTGAATTCAAATTTACTTCAAATTTCAATTTATTCTGTAATGTCCCAAATTTTCATTACAAAGTAAAACAACAAACTGCATTTACTGAATCAGACAGTTTCATGAGTACTTTAACTATTTCTGTTTCCCCCAAACAAAAAGGATACTACTATGACTAATGAGCAATTTTAGGCACATTTCATTCAACACCCTCATTCTAAAATTAGCACAGATGGGACAGACTATAAAAGTGTCTGGAACTCTTTTCAGATTAGCAACATCTGTGAATCTGAGGAACAACTAGCACTTGTCTATACTCCATGACGTCGCCATCAGTTTCCCCAAATATGAGTTTAAGTCTCGATGGGGGACAGAGAGAAGGGGGAAGGAAACTGTAAGGAGATAGGATAAGGAAGAGCGGACAGTTAACAAATGCCACAGCACGGGTAGAGGCAAGCAGTATTAGGCAATCCGTTTTAATGAGCACGACCACGTCAGAAACCACCTGGCAAACAGCTCAGACAAAAGCAAAAGAGGACTGCAATCAACAAATACTTGTTGCTCCAATATTAAGTTTAAAAGCCATAATTTAGAAATGTGAATATGAAATAACTGAAGCTCCTAGTGTTGCAGATGAAAATTACTGGGTGTGTACTTAGAAAATTTGAATTCTCAATTTTTTGCACTGAATACTAATTTAGAAATGTACTCATTTTATACTTCAAATATATCCTGTGTGTGTGTGTGTGTGTGTGTGTGTGTGTTTTCCTGTTCCAGCATGGGTGTGGAGGTCAGAGGACAACTTGTGAGAGGCAGTCCTCTTCCTCCACCCTGTCAGTCTTGGAGATTGGGCTCACACTGCCAGGCATATGTCAGGCATGGCAGCAAGTCCCTATCCGCACCTGAGGGGCCATCTCAATGGCCCCCATTTGTAAAGTGCACACCTGCATTACTTGTGCTCTAGTAAACACAAAGGCAGAAAACCCTCAGGCAGCATGATAGAAGCAGTAACCAGCATCTGCAAATGACACCCTGGACACTGCCACTGTAACAATCCTCAACCTTGGTGGCACATGCCTTTAATACCAGCACTTGGTTGGCAGAGGCAGGCAGAGGCATATCTGTGAGTTCATGCCCAGCCTGGTCTACATAGGGAGTTTCAGGATAATCAGGGCTCTGTAGACAGACCCTGTCTCAAAAAAGGATCAACAACAAAAAAGTGCTGAACATCTATGATTTGTAAGAGAAAAACAACAATTTTAAGAATGTTTTTTAAAGATCTCATTGCCAGCTCATGCTATGCACCCTCCTCCGGGCATCAAGGTAAAAAGGAAGGCAAACCACCAGAGAGCTGCTGTCTGCTCCATTCTTCAAGGCTGTCAGAGACACACCCAGCTCTTTAAAAGCTGCTCTTCTAACTACGGGTGAGTTCCTCAGCACGTGCTCCAGTCATTTCGGAACGTGTTCGGAGATCACTGCCTGAGGTCTCACACGGTCCGCCCCTTCTCTTTCTTATGGTCTACATCAGCCCACAGCGTTCACTACTACTACACTAGATTTCAAAGCTCATGCAGGCTCTTGTAGACTCTTCACTTCAAAGCAAACTATTTATTATCTTGGAGACCTCTCTTGCCCAACTTATTAGGAAAATGTGACACTTTTAAGTTCTAAATAATAAAATCTACTCACACATAAAACAGGATTGAAAACATTGTATAACATTATATACATAAGTATTCAGTTACTGCTTAGTGGTAAACTGATGACATAATTAAAAAATGCGTGTTCATTAGGTTGCCACGAATCTGTCACTAATTTCTACAAATTATGCTCATTTCCTTAGAAGAACACCAGATAGGTTTTTTAAAGCCAAAGCAATTACTAGAGACTGATGATTTCTGCTTTGGAATTATAAGCTTTATTAGATTAGAATTTGAAGCTCAACCCATTTTCCTTTTTCTTAAAGAAGAATTAAATCCTATTTCTTTTAGACATGGTTTCACTTTGCAATCCCCATCTGGCTTTGAACTGAGATCCRCAAGCTCTGTCCCCTGAGTGCTGGGACTGAGAACAGGTTCGACTAGACCTCAGTATTAATTCTGTTTCTAGATTATAAAATGTAACCCTGGTCCTTTAAAATATGATGGAAGCTTTGCGCAGTAGCAGTATAGTAGCCAATGAGGCTTATCCGAGGCTCGATTATTGCTAATTGAAAACTTAAAACATGATGGAGAGAACCCCTGAGTATTTACTTTACAGTTATATTAACTCTATTTAATTAGTCACAGATACAAAACTCTACTGGACAGGAACAGGAATATCTGTTCCCCTCCCCATTATTCATCAAAGGCTTACAATTGTTAACGAGATTATCTGTGCCAGGTAGGGGCCTTTTAACTGTAGAAAAACTCAAATCCTATTATTCTGTTTTTTTTTCACATGGGAAATGTTTAATAATTTATATAATTCTACTTGAGGAAATAATTAGAAACATTAGTATCTACTAATTCTTAAACCCAACACACCAGGAGAAAAGTTTTATTCTCATGCTAGTGTCTCTCTAGACTGTCCCTGCCTCCATGGTGTACTGCTCTGCAAAGCCCTCCCACCCGTGACGTCACTATGTCAGTGCCCACACACAGGAGGGCGGCAAGGAACCCATGTTGGTGCATGCCTGCCCTTTCTACCTTTCTCTTCGTCACACTTTTGCTATAAAAGTAAATATACAACACAGCCAATATATTTTCAAACTGTATTTTTTTTTTTTGCATCTAATAGGCCTTAAATACAGCTAACAGACCTAAATCTAATAGATTTAAGGTTTGTTTCCAAATTCAAAAATGACACTATAAACAGTAACATCAGATAAACTCAGGGTGTTTAGGGAATTGGGCAAAATATTTTATGCCAGTTAAGAATGACTTAAAATATTATTACATAAAGAAAAATACCTAAGACAGACTCTCATTTTTGGTGAAGGTGTTCTATCCTTCTGCATACCAGCCACACTGCCACCGCCTAGAAACCACAAAGGCAGAGAAAAGCTGCCCTGTCCCTGCCCTCATGTGGCAGTGAGTTTCAAGTTCTGTGTATCTACAGTGGATCTGAGGATATTCAAGTGGCTAACATGGAATCAAGCAGTATAATGAAGAAAAATAGCCCTTCCACTACCTTAATAAAGATAGTAAGAGATATCTTGGACTTGTTTTTGCCCCCAAGGTTTTACGTAAGGCAATCTAATAATACTTCTCTTATTTCTGTTTCTCAAAGGAATCTATTACAAGTTACTGGCAGCCAAGAGTGGTGTGGCACACGCTTTTACTCCCAGCACTCGGGATGCAAAGGCAGGTGAATCTGAGTTGTGGATGATGTTTTTGAGAGGTAAAGATTAAGTAGGGGAAGACTGAAATTTCTCGGTTTGTCTGGACCTGTGCCAGGCATCCTACTACTTCATGACGATGAAGTCATGCATGTCAAACCAAAGTTAGAAAGGGAATTCGTTTGGAAGGAGGGATTTGCTTGGAAGGAGGGATTTGGCAAGAGGGAGATGACAGGGTATGGGGGTAAAAATGAACAAAATTCACTATCTGCATGTATGGAAATGGCAATGAAAAGACAAATATGTTCATATCAAGTCTGTGTGTGAGCTGGAAGCAGGGCTGTTCCTGAGAGGGGGAGTTCGTGTCAACCAGGACAACCAACTCAATATACTGTAATCATCCAAAGTGAAGGATCACTGGAACTCCTTATCTGTGACAGATAAAACAACCACGTACAAGACACTTAGAACCGGCTTTCAGTGATGGTAAATGTGAGTATAGACCTAAGAAATATCTAGACCAAGCATGTGAGAGAAATCCATTTGAAGGAAAAGAAATTCTGTTAGCATTAACAAATTTGGGAAAATAAAATGGCACTTATAAAATGGTTACAGAAAATGAAATATTCCCAAAGAGTAGGCTCTATTATTAAATTTAATTTTAAAATATAACTTAAGAGAGATAATAGTGTTTGGCTTTTAAGCCTATCATTTTCAATCCCAGATCTTGTATTCTTTTTATTAAAGGCAAATTTGATTAGTGTTTACATATCTGGGAAGACCTAACACGAATATTTAAAACAATTTATTGGTACTACTTCACTGAAACAGCACTGCTGCCCTAGCAGGGAACAGCAGAATTAAGGAGTGCGTACTTCAAAAGGACCCGATGTCTTAGTCTTCCCAAGGGAGCCCACCCCACAGTGTAAGCACTAAGGAGGCGAGGAATGATCTACCTTCTGTGACTTCAACAGAAGAGTAAACACACGATTTCAGCGTCAGAAGATCCTGTCTGGGGACAACCACCCATCATCAGATTTCAATCCATCATGTATGATATGCCTACACTTTCAATCTAGGTACAAGGATGAGCAGAAAGTCCATTACGATGACTACTCTAGCAAAAAAACAAAAAACAAAAACAAAAACCAAACCAAAAACTCAATAACCCACGCGTCCCCGGAGGATCTCCCAGCTCCAGCCCTGCCAGCTTTTCAGACCAGCTCTGCTGCAGGCCACCTAGGCTGTCGGTGCGTCTGACCACTGTCACTGTGCAGCTAGCTCCTGTCCCTCTACACTATTACTATGTTTCTTCTTTCTTGTCTGCCTTTTAGAATTATAAATCTAATTTAAGATTAAATTACTATTTGTCTAAATTTTTCTGATTCTACAATGTATTCAAGGTTATTACAGCTCTATGCAAATTTAAAGTCTGCCATTTTTTGGACAATATATTATTCCTTTCTGTTATACCTATCAGTAGTGAAATAAAATAAGTGCAAATACTTTGCTAATTTCTCAAAAAAATTATTTATTTCAGTAAGTAAAAACTAGTGCATGAGAAAGAGTTAATATTTGAACAGTGGCGACAATGCTATAGAACAGAATATCACTTTAATATTTAACAAAAGCATTCACCTACAGTTTAAATGCAATGTTAAATAAGTATTACCACGGGCAGAAGTAGAGAATGGCAAAGAATCCATCCAAATCACATATGTGAGAAATATGTTCTCCATCAAAATGTTGGAGTCAGGCAACAAAAGGAAAACTTTAATTTTTTAACATAGGGACAAATGATCGTTTAGAAAAAAATCTACCTTTATTTTATTTCTCTTGTCCGCCTGTGTGTACATGTATGTGTGAGGTGCATTTGGAGAACAGAGAAGAGCTTTGGGAGACTGTTCTCCTTTTCCAACATAAGGGCCCTAGGGATTATCAGGCTGAAGGGTAGGTGCCTTTACTGCTGAGGCATCTCACGGGCCCAAATGATCAGTTAATATATATTAAAAATGGCAGTTTAATTCATCTATGAAATTACCTCCATAAGATATAAAAGCGTTTGCCAATTGATACACTGAAGGGTCATGTGTGAATTGGGTATAAAATACAGCTTGTAGACCTTCCTCTTAATAAACTAACAGCAGAGCTAACTAGCTGTCTGAGTAGTTTGGGTTCTGGCAAGGTACACTTAAAAAAAAAAAAAAAAAAAAAAAAAAAAAAAAAAAAAAAAAAGCAAGCCTTGCCTGGCTTCGACTTTCTGCTCTCCACAGGCTAGGACGACACTGTGCAGCCACTCGCCCATGGGCTCTGCAAAGGGACAGGCTGGACAGGGAGGAAGAGAGCCAGGGGCCACAGAAGTTTCAAATAGTTGTATCCTCTACTAAAGCAGACCTAGGTGCAGCTTATCTCTCCCGGCCAACAGTGTGGGGGCGGTGTTCTCTCTTCTGTTATTTTCCTTTCACCTGACTCTTATTGCTGAAGGTGTGAAGTTATGTTTGCAAATTGGTTTTAGTGTGGCAATATACAGTTTTCTATCCATCTCCCTGGGTACTGCACGAGAGGTATCTATGTCCATATCCTATGAAAATTGGAGCAAGAAGCATTTACAAGTACCAGGATCATTAATCCAGTTCCACAGCTGTTACACCGACACAGGTGGTCTATGATACCTGATATGACGATCTCAGGGACATCCAGAATGTTGCCAAATGAAGCGGTTTTACGGTGGCCCCGTTTAGGCTTGGAATAGGCTGAAAAAACACACATGTACAGTATACATGCAAACAACCACACACAGTAACACAGGAAATGACTGCACAACAGAACAGTTCTGAAATAGTCGTGTGAATTACATCTCATGCAGAATGGCATGCAGAAACTATCTAACTCTTCATCCATGCTTAGGGAGGTGACGTTAAAGAGCAAAAAGTTTCAGAAGTTTTACACACTGGTTTTAATTAGCAGGGAAAAAAACAACAACAAATAAAGAAAGACAAAGCAGCAGGGCAATGAAGAAGCTAAATTCCCAATGTGTTCTTAGAAATAGTCTACCTAAGTACAGTCAACGGTATGAGGGGAAGGGAGGGAGGCAGGACACGAGGTGCAGGAGTTAGTGAGACAAGCTGCCGTGTTTGTGCTTACGACACAAACAGGAGCAGGAAGATCCTAAGTTAGGTGCTTCTTGAAGTGTGGTATAAATCGAATTGCGCGATTATCAACAGTTATCATATCAGAGCATAATACATATTTCCCTAAGTATGTCTACAGTGTTTCTAATAAACTGAATATTTATTACAGTTTTAAAAGTTTAGAGTATATAACTGTTAAACATGAAGGCTGTTAAAAGCTGGGATAGGAGCCTTTCAAAGTAAGACAATTCATTAAAAACTCAAATTATTTAGAATTCAAAGGATGTATTGTCCCGCACTTAGGTAGAGAGGACAAAGTAATTTATTTATGTCTGATTATCCTTAATCTGGAAAACTGTCATTCCTATAATATGTGACAACAAACCTGTATCTGATTAGAAAAACAGGCTTAGCAAAATCATAAACTATTATCATAACATTACTTTCCCATTTGGGGCAGAATCAATCTTATGTGTCTGTTCTGAATGATAACTGTGAACTGTGGTGGACCCCAACAATGTTGGGAGTATGTCTCTGTCTACAAAGACATTGTGCTTCATGGAGACCAGAAGACCAAGTGGCCACTGACCTCTCCTAACCCTGGCATTTTCTGAGACTCTGCCTGAGGCAGAGACAGCTATTTCCCTGCGAATGTCTAGTCTCCTCTGCTCCTTGCATGGCCTCTGGCTTTACTAATGCAGCACCGTATGCTGCGGCTCAGCCCTGGTGGCTAGCGGGAGAAGGTGGGAGCTGCAGAAGCTGGCTTCAAAGCCTTCTTCTGTCTTTCTGCTCCCTCTGCTACCTGCTACCTGAGCAGTGGAGTGATGACTTGAGCTGTCACAGACATTTTGGACCACAAGGTAACCTTGAGGACAGAAGTTAAACAATAGATTGTGACACAGACACAGAAAACCAGTGCCTAAAGACCACGAGGCATATCTAGACCTGTCTGTGTGGGATCAATAACTTATGTGTTTAGACACTGTTATCTTCAGATATTCCTTCCTAACTAAAGGCTTTTAGTGCAGGTTGATAAAATCAGTGATTATGATTAGTTTAGACAAATACAGTACAGTTCATCTGGATGCCACTTTCTACAAAGAGAACACATAATCAGAATATTTTACTTAGAAGACAATTAAGTTTAATTCTTTTTAAAGTCTGTATATATAATTAAAAGATATGAAGATAGATCAAAATTTGTAAATTTTAAACTTATTTGTTTACACTTTCACATGCTCCGATACAATGTTCATTTTTATAATTCACTCTTGTCTAACCTTGGAAGATCAGAAATAACAAAATAGGACCCAAATTAATTTGGCACCACTAAAATGAAACCCAGTTTAGAAAAGGTACTGGGGTTCACCAGGTAACAAAACGGTCATTCTTGTTTATTCTGGCCACTTTGTCTTTTGTACATTTGAAGAGCTGACAAAATGAAATTTAAACACTATCAAAAATAATGTCTGATGAAACTACTACTATCTTATTTTATCATCAAATAAGCAAATACCTAGCTGGGTTATTCTTGTTGCTGGCAAGAGAGAGCTAGGACAACACAGCTCCTGGAGTGCAAGTTTCTGCCAATGATTTTTTGTTTCTCAGGCTCAGCATAAAACACTGGAATTACTCAGTCATAGAAAATATTCTGATATTAGTAGAATCTTCATTTCTGAAGATAGTTTATGCTTGAGGAGAAATATATTGATATATTTGTTATATTTGATAACATCTATAACTAGAAAGGTATATTTTATAATCCAAATAAAATTTAAGCCATACTTCTTATTTAAAAATTGAACCAAACAAATTACTGCTGGAAGCTTAGGAAACACTGAAAACCCACCATCTGTTTAAGAAAGCAGATATAAGACACAACCCCGATAGCCCTATTGGAAACAACCGTGAGTACCACGTAAAACCATAGGCATTTTCTCTTTGGGCTCACAGCCTCTTTACCTGCAGTGGCCACGATCCTGGCTTCTATCTCAGACATGTCAGCACTCATCCTCTTGCCCTCAGTGGGGGGCAAGCTCTCCACACTGCTCCCACGAGAGGCTCCCAAGCTCAGGCGTCCAGAGTCACTCTGTTAGGATTATAGGTCAATCTCAATTACTGAGGATCTCTTCAGGTAGAGATCCTGGGCAGTGCAGGAAGAAGATGGCAAGTGGCTTTTTATGACGATGGTACTGTTCTGAAATAGGGAACCTTGTAATGGAGGAAGCTAATGAAGGACAGCAGGCTCAGATATATGCTGCTCAGAGCAATCAATTCTAACCAACAGCCATAATACAAGCAACCCGAACAGGATGAAATGAGTCTTGTGAGAACTCCTTAACTGGTCCACAGAACCACATGTATTCCACACTGTGTTTAGGCCCCTTAGTTAGGGATGGATCACAGGGAGGAAGGGGCAGGGTTGACACCAGCAACGGACAGGAGACAGGAAAACAACTAGTTTGGTAAGAAAGGACAGCAAATTCTCATGTCTCTCACCATAAGCTTATTTGTCTGGTACGGAAAGAAAACTCAGGATTGTTACATATCAGAAGATGGCAAATAATCTATACCTTTAGTATAATGTTGTGACTACTAGAAAAGAAAGCATGCAATTTTACTTTTAATAACAAACCTGTTGCTTTGCCTGGTTTTTCAACAGTTTTGACTCCAAGCGTTTAATAGTGTCATTTGTGGCAGGAACTTGTTCCATATTTGTGTCACTTTTATTACTGGTATTTGTAGACGCAATATCCATGAATGAGCCTAGAAAAGCGGACATGTTTATGACTACAGGTTAAGAATAATATTAATGCCTTATTCAATAACTGACAAGACATAAGTAAAAATAAGACTTCCAGACCAGTGAAAACACCCTGAACAAACCCATTTTAAATCAAAGTTACAGACAACACAATAAAGACTCAACCAGTCTTCTACTTAGCCGTGAATAACAATAATGCAAGAGTTCAACCCTCAAGGAGAAGCGAGGGTTGTTAGCTGAGATGCCCAGACCAGACCCGGGCGAGTGAGTCTGAAAGTACCCGGGACTCAGTTTGGTTTTTTTGTTTTTTTGAGACAGGGTTTCTCTGTATAGCCCTGGCTGTCCTGAACTCACTTTGTAGACCAAGCTGGCCTCGAACTCAGAAATCCGCCTGCCTCTGCCTCCCAAGTGCTGGGATTAAAGGCGTGCGCCACCACCACCCAGGAGCTCAGTTTGGAAAGCACTGTGTCAGTCCCTACCAGACACCAGGTTCTGGATCTCTGAGGATGGAATTCAGGTATAAGATGAAAACAGATGCTCTTTCTCTTCCAGTCCCAGTCACTCGAGTGGTGCAGGTTACCGTGCAGACAAAGTCAAGTCCAAGAACCACATCACACATAACCAATCCCCAAAATGGCACAGGAATAGCATCAAGAAACCCAGTTCGAATATACAAATCTCTTAAGGAGTTGACCCCAAGTTCCTGAGGAACACGCACTTTGCCAAGAAGCACAACAGCAAGGCCTGAGGAAGATGCAGACGAACACTGCAAATGCGACGAGTGGACGAGCAGAGTCCGTCAAGGCCTGTGAAGCCTAAGGTGGTTAAGCCCGGTGTGCCAAAGGGCCCGGACCACAACCTTAGCCGTCCTGCTTTCTCTGCTCACCCCACGCTTGGGAACTGGATTTGAAGCCGGCTACATGGCCAAGGACCGTAGGCGCTGCCAACGAAAACCAAGACAGAGGCTGCAGCTCCAGCTAAGGCCCAGCTTCAGCTCCAGCTTAGGCTCCCCAACGGGCCTGGGCCCCTGCGAAGGCCCCATAGAAAAGGCTTCTACCTGCCAGTGTGAAGCCAGATGGACTGCTGGGACACACCAACCCACACACAATCTGCAGATGACCAGTGACCTGTGCTGTTTTTACAGATGAACTTGAGGCCAGATCTGTTTAAAACAACAGAGATGAAAACAAACGAAGCCCTGGTATTTGAAGAGGTAACCAAGGACATTGAAACTGATGGCTATGCAAAGAAGCCGATGGCCAAACTCTTGGCACTCCAGCACTTATAGCTGAGGAACAACAGCAAAAACAAAAACAACAAACCAAGAAAAAGTGAGGGACAGTCTCCGAGACACACCAGCTTCTGGCATAAGTCTCTTCAGAAAAAAACCAAACCAAACCAAACCAAACCAAACCAAACCAAACCAAACCAAACCAAACCAAACCAAACCAAACTAAACCAAACACCAGAAAGCAGAATAGCACTAGTAAAGAAATCCAATGTTCACACTAATCTGCAGTAGTTTGCGCCAGCAGCATCCACAGAGAAACAGTCGGGTGTGGTGACATGTATCTTTAGTCAAAGCACTCAAGAGGTTTCTGAGGCAGGACTATAAATCTGAAGCTAGCCTGAATCATAAGTGAGACCTTATCACAAAAAGATGAAATTGAGAAACAATGTAAGACTAGCATTCCCAGCAATATAATATTCAATCCTTTAAACTTAACCAAGCTGTAACACCAGCCGCGGACCCTCATAGAGAGCGAGGCTCCTGGAAACTTAAACTGCATTGAGCCCTGAGAAATGAGGAACTAAAATGCAAACAYAGACATCACCCCTTTCTTCATGACAAACCTCACGGATGGAGGRGAATCCCRGGGCTGCTCTKCCTCCGTCTACTTACCGGTGCTGGTGGCTGAGTTGCTCTGCCCTTCATCAGAGTACTGACAAGGATACTGTAACGGCTCATCGGCTCCTGGGAAGTACTGTATAAAAGCAAGTCACAATTTAAAATGCCTTTAGTGACATGAGTTCAAGAGCATCTGTGTCACTGCTGCAGCTGAGGGGGCACCTGAGGTGGACGCGGCTCAGTTCCCCCTCAGGCGGGGACTGAATGTGGAGCAACTTATGTTTTCTGATCAGATGAAGATGATTTGTGCTCCTTTGGGGAAATTTAGCGGCAGACAATGCCTTGTGCCCACACAAGCACTAACAGGAAAGAGAGGCTCTCTAGGGGAATAGTGGCATCACTGTCCATAGTGCCTGGGACTTGGAAGAGTGACATATATTATTGAATTGTTGCAAAGACTATTAGTCTGACAACTGGGAATGAACATTTGTGAGTCAGCTTTAGAACTGAAATTTTAACCATTGAGAACATATCTTATGGAAGCCCTCTTAGGAACTGGGGACATAACGCTAAAATATTTACTGAACAATGAAAGTAAAATTTAAGGGAAGATTTTTTTTTCAAAGATGGAACAGTTATAATTTTACTTATATAGCTTAAAGTTTAAGTGTATGAACTTAAGTCAAAGCTATGACTTATAGCTCTTGCTGGAAAAAATCTATTTTCAATAAAAGAAAAAAGAAATCTAAAATATTTGAAATAATTCTAAAGTGTTTAGATTTGTAGAGTAGGGAATTTGATTATCTTTCTAAAAGGGTTTCTTCCTAAATTAGGATTCTATAAGGCCTAGAACAAAAAAGTGTAGTTTTTATTGGCACCTGAAAACATGCAACAAAACAGCCCAGTAAGCATCAGCACTACTCAGACACATGTCTCTTCAGACACATCCCCAGCACACTGCAGAAAGGAATGTACTTTGATGAAATCTGACAACTAAATTCAGTTCAGCATGTTATCAATCACATCTATTTGTAGCACTGCAAAGCTTTAGACACCCCCTGCCAGCATCTCTCATAGACTCTGACCCTTGGAACAAAACATTTACCGCTAAACATTATTACAGGACAGCAAGCCCAGAAACTTGGTCTAACTATCTTGCCATTATCTTGCTAAATATTTTTCTATAGTTATGTTTTCTCTTCTAATTATATGAGTAATAAATGCCTATTCTAACTTGAGTAACAGGAAATGCAGAGAACAGTTACCATTCTTTTAAATGCCCATTAAAAGTTGGCATATATTAAAGTCCCCCTACCCAGAACCCCTCAAAAGAAGGATTATACCCGCATCAAGTGAGTCATTATTTTCACAATTTCCTCCATCGAAGGGCGCTGAGAAGGGTCTTTGGACCAACAGCGGGTCATTAAGCTCTCAATGGGCTTAGGGAGATTTTTGATCAGTGGTGGTCGAGTGCCTGTAATTCAAAATTAGAGAGAGAATTAGAGAGAGGAAAGAATTAGCTACCCTCAGGGCAGTGTAAGATTTTTAAAGTTTATTTCTAACAATATCAGAATTAGCATTTTTTATCTTTTAGTTTACCATTTGCTGTTTGTTATATGTATGCATCTCCCTCTCTCTCTCTCTCTCTCTCTCTCTCTCTNTGTGTGTGTGTGTGTGTGTGTGTGTGTGTGTGTTGTATCTATAGTTTTTTTAGGCAAACTACAGGCAAACTTACATTGGAGTCTGTACCACACGGTGATGCTAATGGCGAGAACTAAGACTCGTGTTCTTGGGCCAGTTGCACACCTTTAATCCCAGCTCTTATGAGCAGAGGCTGGGGAACCCATAGGTCTCGTTCAGCCAGGACTGACAGCGAGACTGGCTCAGACATTCTTTCAACAAGCAGCAAAGGTTAAATGCATTGAGAAAAATGAGTAGCTGACTTGAGGAAAGATGAATTTTTAGACTACAAAATTTTCAAATGTGTTTGAAAAAAAACTTACATTTACACAAAGTAGCCAAACAGTGTCACACTCACCAACTTCCCCAGCTGTGGTGTCGCACTCACTGACTTCCCCAGCTGTGATGTCACACTCACCAACTTCCCCAGCTGTGGTGTCGCACTCACTGACTTCCCCAGCTGTGATGTCACACTCACTGACTTCCCAGCTGTGGTGTCACACTCACAGACTTCCCAGCTGTGGTGTCGCACTCACTGACTTCCCCAGCTGTGGTGTCACACTCACTGACTTCCCAGCTGTGGTGTCACACTCACTGACTTCCCAGCTGTGGTGTCGCACTCACTGACTTCCCAGCTGTGGTGTCACACTCACTGACTTCCCAGCTGTGATGTCACACTCACTGACTTCCCAGCTGTGGTGTCACACTCACTGACTTCCCCAGCTGTGGTGGTAACACTCACCGACTTCCCAGCTGTGGTGTCACACTCACCGACTTCCCAGCTGTGGTGTCGCACTCACCAACTTCCCAGCTGTGGTGTCGCACTCACTGACTTCCCAGCTGTGGTGTCACACTCACTGACTTCCCAGCTGTGGTGTCACACTCACTGACTTCCCAGCTGTGGTGTCACACTCACTGACTTCCCAGCTGTGGTGGTAACACTTACTGACTTCCCAGCTGTGATGTCACACTCACAGACTTCCCAGCTGTGGTGTCGCACTCACTGACTTCCCAGCTGTGGTGTCGCACTCACTGACTTCCCAGCTGTGGTGTCACACTCACTGACTTCCCAGCTCTGGTGTCGCACTCACTGACTTCCCAGCTGTGGTGTCACACTCACTGACTTCCCAGCTGTGGTGGTAACACTCACTAGTTGCAGTTACCACTTTATCGGCTGAAAGCTGCCAACTGTCTCACAGTTTATAAAGCCTGTGATGATATTCTTTTTTTGTTTGTTTGTTTGTTTTTTTGAGACAGGGTTTCTCTGTGTAGTTCTGGCTGTCCTGGAACTCACTCTGTAGACCAGGCTGGCCTCGAACTAAGAAATCCGCCTGCCTCTGCCTCCCAAGTGCTGGGATTACAGGCGTGCGCCACCACCGCCCGGTTGTGATGGTATTCTTAATAAGCCTCCCCAGTCCAGAGTAGCTTCAGACACATTAGGATCTTTGTAGTTTATTCAATCAACAAGTTCATTCCTTTCCTCTGTGCTTCCCTGACAACCCTTTACTGAAAACTGATAGAGGAAGCGCACTGTCTCCGTCAGGCTCCTAGAGCTTCCACGCCAACACTCAGGATGCAACACTAAAGCTGGTAGAGGAACCTGACAAGGCAGCCAAGATTACTTTGATGGTGGTTTGGTTTGGCCAATCTACAAATGCTCTGAAGAGTTAGTGTTTGTTTCCTGATCACCTGAGGCCTAGTATACAAACATGTTCTTGTCGGAGTGATTAGAGGCCCGTGAAGTGACAGTGGCACTGCAGTTCCTTCACTGAGACGTCCTCAGAGAAACTGTGAAGTGCCTATTAGTGAAGAAGACCTCCTAAGACATTTACAGACAGAAGCGTCACTGGAGGTATGTGACCAGAGAGTAAGAACTGAGCCCGGGAAGTCACTGTGATGAAGTAAGAGCACTGACTTGAGTCAGAAGGACCTGGGTTTGGGCCCAGCTCCGTCACTGTCTACTGTGATATGAACTCTGCATACGGCTGAGAACATACAATAGCACACGTGGAGGGCTGGGTGTGCGCCTTTGGGAGCTTAAGGACCAAGCATCACCGCAGCTTTGCTTTCTCTCTGCCGAGGCTTGTTTCCTAGGAGAGACGCTCCGGACTAGGAGCCCGAGACAAAGGTACAGAGAGTGTAAAGGAAGGAGGGCTGGTAACAAACAACTATATTTCAATGTCAGACACACATGGTCTCTGAGGAAGAGGTGGGGATAGTTTTCCAAAGATGAAATATACAAAATATGTTAAAGAAAAATTTCTTTGACAAACCATTATGAACAGCCCACATGATTCTGAAAGCTGGGCCACCGATCTCATCAAAGGGCTTCCGGCGTGTAATCACTTCCCAAAGGATAATACCCCAGCTGAAGACATCACACTTTTCACTGTAATTGCTACCTACAAAAAAGGCAGGGTAAAACTGAGAACTGTTCACAGGAATCACAGAACAACCAGTTTTATAACGTTTAAAAGAATGGGAATTTTGGACAACAGACTGTCTGTCACACACACAGTTAAACAATTACTTTCTTAAATATTGGCAACAAATATTCTTAACTAAATTAAGTAAACATAAACAATATACTCAAAATCTACGTGAGAAAGCCAGTTATTGCCTACTTTTTCAACAAGATGGACTGGCCGTTCTGCTTCTGTGTATAGACTAATCTCTTCCACGGGCACAGTTTGAAACACCCATACACTTCTTCCTGTAATTTTTCAACTTGTTTTTTAGAAGAAGGCTTATTTCCTTTTTCTTTTTGTGTATGAATGATGTTTTTTTCCTATGTATGTCTCTGTACCATGTGTAGCAATGTCCATGGAGGTCAGAAGTCATCGGGCACCAGGGATCTGGAGTTACAGACCTTTGTGAGCCTCCAGGTGGGTGCTGGGGTTTGAACCTGGATATCCTCTGTAAGAGCAGCAAGTGTGCTTTACCTCTGAGCCACTGCTCCTGTCGCTCAATTTCTTTTAAGCGGGC
Source organism: Apodemus speciosus (assembly GCA_002335545.1). Lineage (NCBI taxonomy): Eukaryota > Metazoa > Chordata > Mammalia > Rodentia > Muridae > Apodemus > Apodemus speciosus. Next base: position 30,895 of record BDUI01002561.1, on the reverse strand, counting down.
TCCCTTAGGGATGAACTCAGGAACTTTTTCATTCAAAGCACATGTTCTATGACTGAGCCACATCCTCAGCTCCTGTGATTTGTTACTTTAACAGGTTTCCTGCTCTGTGGCAGAAAGCATTCTTTGCTATCAGAATAAAGCACTGTTTTAACTTAGTGGCTTAATATATAGTTAAAATTCTTAATTTAACTACAAAGAAAACTTAAGTGATTAAAATTATGAGAAACAAATATTAACTAAGCAGATTATGAATAAAATTGCACTAGTAAGACAAAGAACACACCAACATAATATATATACCCAAAACTACTAGCACCAATAAAAAATTTCATACCCTAATTATTATAAACAGATTCCTAAGCAAAACAGTACACAATACTATAGAACTGCATCACACAGCAATCTGATTTAGGCTACAACTGCTGCCAGACGTTACTTTTCAGAAATTTAGAAATTTACATAACCCATACTCTGGGTTTTATTGCTCTCAAAATAGAAATGACTGATTACTCTTTCTAACAAATAAACCCCTTTGATTTATTTAACTACAACAATATTGCACCACTGTAATGCACAGAAAGTGACATGAAATAAGTGACTGAATTATCAGAAAAGTTGCCTCCATTATCCAGATGAAGAAAAGACATTATTTAATTTTATGTAAAAATAGCTTTAGTCTAACATTTTGTTTTCATATTTTTTTCTTTTTCTTTCTGCATAGCCCTGGCTGTCCTAGAACTTATTATGATGTAGATGAGGCTGGCCTTGAACTCGAAGGAATCTGCCTGTCTCTAGCCCAACACTTTGTCATTAGACTTCAGGGAACAATATTCTTAAACTCAAGTGACAAGCTGCAGAGCATTTCCCGCTTTCTCTGGGATGTCTAAACGCAAAACAATAAAAATGTTTAAAATTCACCAACAACTGGGCTGGTTAACAGCACTGACTGCTCTTCCAGAGGTCCTGAGTTCAATTCCCAGTAACTCCATGGTAGCTCACAACCATCTGTAACAGGATCTGATGCCCTCTTAAAGAAAAAGAAAAAGAAGAAGAAGAAGAAAGAAAAGAAAAAACCACAAAGCCTGATTCCTGAATGCATTCTGATATTATGGCCTCACACACACAGGCATTCATACAAAGCCCATTTCTTCAGCTCAGTGTCTCTTATTTAAAAAAGAATCTGACATTTTCATATAGAAACTTAAATATACACTGGATCCTATTACACATCCTATTACAGATGGCTGTAAGCCACCATGCACTGTTAGCTTACCCTTTACTGGTAGAGTTCAGCACCTTATCTGTACCCAGTGACATGTGGTCTTTTAAGGTGTGCTGATTTAAGCCTTAGTGTGCTTTTTAACTGACAGCGCATCGGAGCAAAGGCGCAGCTTTCTCCTTATTTTGGGCGTACAGTCTACTAAGAAGCCTCCATAATCTCTGAACCAGTGCTCCTAAGGGAGATTTAGGGCTAGGTTCCTCTGTGCCTTTGTTCATGATCATGTGTCAGCTATCAGTATCTTCACCTGGCTCTCTGCGGGTTGAAGACTCTTCACCTCACACTTACTGGTTAACTAGACCCCCTCACGGCAGTCTAAAGAGAATACGCTAACACTTCTCCCATGTTCAAAGCCTTCTTGTACTTCGGCAGCTCTACTAAAGCAGCAAAACCACCATGGCCACCAATAAAAAGGGAAAGTACGGCTCTGAGTAAGTTGTTCACCTTACAAAATGTGTCCTGTTGTACCTGAGTTTCTTGTTTCTGAACAGTTCTGAAAGCATCTCGACCAAAGGCCATCAGACAGAGACAGGTTCTCAATTATGTAACCCGTGAATAGCTAGACTTGTATGTGAATCTGCACAGAGGATGCCAATTTAAATTCTGCCACAAAATTTGGGATCTTAGGTTATACTCGCTGAGACCCTTTGCTATGCTCTTCAGAAGTGGCACTGTGTGCAGCGTTATGAGCGCATCCTGGATTTACAAGCACTAGGGCACATTACCGACCACACCATACTTCTGTGATTGTACCTTCAAACACTTCCGGCGCCATCCAAGCAGCACTCCCTTTATTATTGGTCATGTGTGTCTGGATGTCACAAGCTGTACCAAAATCGCAGATTTTTAGAACTGTCCCTCCTGCAACCAGCAGCAAGCTATTATAAAAAGTTCAAAATTCAGTCAGTATTTGATTTTATAAGAAAATAAAAAGTAATTGTGGAACTGGAAAAAGGCTAAATTAAAGAAACGCTATTATTAAACTTTTATAAAACATTACTTGGTCACTGTAATAGACTAACATCTGGAGGAATATCAGCAAAATTTAAAAGGCCATAAGCTAGAGAACTCGGGGAGAACATTATATTCCTCTTTTTATGGCTTCATCTCTAGTTCCTTCACAGTACCAGACCAAACACCCCTTTGGCTGAGCTCTGTGTTTTCCGCAGTGTAGCTACAGTGTGCTGAAGTGAGAGTCTGATCACAAACATTTATTACTAACAGAACAGCACCATTCAATGGGACAAATAATCTAACTGATGATAAAGTAAAATACATCAATACAAAGGATTGTTTTTGCAGTACAGGAAATTGAATCATGGATTTTGTGTGTGCCAGACCAATGGTCCATAACTGAGTTATAGCTGCAGACCAATGCTTCTTATTTTATATCTTTATTCTGAGGATATTTCTCAGTGTTTAATCTCAAAACTGTTTCTGAATTTAGAATGTGTGTGTATGTGGGGAGGGTATGAATCTCCTGTAGTTGAGACAGTCTAATAAATGCTAGGAATGTTTCAGGACTTCAGCTGTCTAGGTGCTATGACTCAAATACAATTACTAAACAGCAACCTTTCACTTACAAAGTTTTACTTTTGATAATAAACGGAAATGGAGATGGGTTATATAATGTGCATAATCACACTGTAGTAATACTCAAAAGTAAATAAAACCACATCATAATTAGATATCTTATTAACTTCTTCTTCTTCTTTTTTTTTTTTTTCGAGACAGGGTTTCTCTG
>BDUI01002561.1:12005-27862 GCA_002335545.1 Apodemus speciosus | reverse complement strand
TGTAGACCAGGCTGGCCTCGAACTCAGAAATCCGCCTGCCTCTGCCTCCCAAGTGCTGGGATTACAGGCGTGCGCCACCACACCCGGCCCTTCTTATTAACTTCTTGTATGTAAGGCTCTAGTTAAACTCTAACTAGAATTCTAGGAAATTAAATTCTTTTTTAATTCAATGTAATTACAATAAGCAGATAAGCTCCTGTTCATAATGCTATACCAACAAACATTCCTGTCATATTTCAACTCTTGCATGTATGTAATTCAACAACAAAATTCCCATCATCTCACTGTTCCTGTTCAGATTCTTATTACTCAACCTTTTTAAAGGTTCTTTTGAAAGTCAGGCTTCTTAGTGACTATGGAGAAATCTGGGCTGTTCACACCTCTACTCAGATTCAGAAATGCTCGTATTCCCTCTCTAAGAACAAGCAGCCCGCTGGCACGGTTCTCCACATGTCTACCACGTGCAGACCCTGTTCCTGTTAGGAATGCCGCAGGAACAGTCGTCAGCCTTGTCTCTGCTCTCAGGAAACTATATAGGAACAATTTTATATACTGAAGGTACAAAATGGGCTACTAGAGTCTAATGATTACAATGTAAAATTGGCACTAATAAAAACGTCTCCCACAGACAACATTCTAAAATACTAAGTTTAGATAAACAGCTAGATGATAAAAGTAAAAATTAATAACGTAAGCAAGAAGGGAAGAGAAAAGAGAGAGTCAAGAGCCACGATCACCTGGGACCAGGGGCGGCAAGAGAGGGCGAGAAGCCAGGGCCACCCTGCCGCACTTACTTGGGAGGCTTGAGGTCCCTGTGAATGAGCGCTTTGGGCTGCATGCTGTGCAGGTACGCCACTCCTTGGGAACACTGTAAACACCAGCTCATGGCGTGAGCAGCAGTGTAGTAAGGCAATGGTTCAGCACCATGCAGCACTGCAAGAGAAAGGCACGACAAACTAAAAAGAACTTTATTGCTTATCATATGAAACAATATAAATGCAAGTACCATCAAAACACCCAAATGAGTATTCTTTTACAAATATTCCAGTCCCACTTTTAAACCTTTTTAAGATACATACATACATACATACATACATACATACATACATACATAATATTTAAGAAATTTTAGTAGATAACTCCATACGGTCATTCAAATAAAATTAGTACATATTATCACACTTTTTAAAATTGATATTACCTTTCACACAATCACATAAATTATAAGCAATCCTGTTCATTATGAGGGTGGAACAGAGAACAGTATTGAGACAAGATGGCCAGATCAGATGCTTACCACTGTCCTGTCTATTGTAGCTAAGAAAGTAGTGGCTCTCTCAAATAAAATGAGAGTACTAGACACAAATCAACAACAAAGAATACACAGCAGTGCGCTATAAATAAATCTGTATGTAAAATAATGGTAACTTAAAAGTAAACGCTATTATTTTATAAAGCTTTAGGGACCGCTCACACATACATGAAGTTGGTATTTTTAAGGTGAGAGCTTTGTTCTACAAGGGTAAGGCAGTACTAAAGTTTTTTTGTGTTAACACTGGTAGTTTGAATGAGAATGGTCCAACAGACTCATGCGTGAAAATTTGGCCTCCACATGATGGAACTGTTTGGGAAGGATTGGACTGTGTGGCCTTGCTAGAGAAAGCATGCCAGTGGAGGTGGGCTCTGAGATTTCAAGACTCAGCCATGCCAGTGTGCTCTCTGCCTCCTGCTTTTGGATAGAGACGTGAGCTGTCAATTGCTGCAGCTAACATGCTTGCTGCTACAAAGCCCCTCTGAAACTGTAAACCCAATTAAAGTCTTTCTTATTAACTTGCCTTGGTCATGGTCACAATAGGAAAGTACCTAAGACAGTAAAAATCTAAAATGTTCCGTGACGTTTGTTTTCACCATTTTATGTTTTGAAAAGGAAGCACCATGAAGCATAGTGGTAAGAAGTATAGCCACAGTTCTAAAATGAAGGCTTGAAATGAAAAAGACAGACGGGGAAAAGTCTATATACAAGTATATAAAAATCTATTTTAAAAAGAACTGTTACTTCACAAACTTTGAACATAATATATTGTTAACTCAAAAATTTATATAAATGTCATACGTCTTTCTTGCCCTAAGTCCTTAGCAGTGAAAACAAAAACAAACAAACAAACAAACAAACCCAAAAAACAAAATGACTTCCTTTGAGAACTCTGAAGGCAAATTGTGTCTCACAATAGGTAATTTAGTTCTTCTTAAAAGCTTTCCAATTGCTTCAATCTACTAGGTAAAAGCAGGTTTAGCTGATACTCACCATTATACAACGAGCCCCCCTCAGCATATTCCATCACAAGACATACCTAAAGAAAATATATGCCAGAATTTACTGGAGCAACAACATTGTTGGGCCCTCCCTGATGATAACTTAGTTCAACTGCCTTATTGTCCTGAAAATTATTCTTTTGGCTCCTACTCTGTGAATGATACTAACAGAAGAGGTAGGCACCTGTGATCAAAGAACTTGCCTTCTAGGTGTCTGTTAAGACTAGCATAATATTACTATACATTACATAGTATCATTCAATTAATATTGATTATAGTATATAATATGTAGTAAAATACAATGTTATATATTATTATAATTACATAAAATCATTATAATGTAATAATATCTAYGATATAGCAATATTATAATGTATATTAATATATAAAATAGATAACAAAATTTTGGGGAACAAAATAGAATTATAAGACCTTTTGAGGACCAGGGCTAATATAATAAAGCCATGTTCTAGGACATCCAGTCTCAGAAGGAGGTGAGTCATGGGTTTACCTAGGTCAGTGATGAGGACGGACAGGCAGGGGTATGCACTACTCCAGGACAGCACAGGCTTTCACTCAGATGGGCTCTAGTAAGAGAAGCAGAACCCACTGACTGCTTACAGGTGGGTAGTGACAGGGCAGAAAGGGGGAAAGGGAAAGGACTGAGAAGTTCCCCTTTGCTGGCCCCTCACTGGCCACTGCCAGGTTAGCTAAGGCAGCCAGATGAGTGGAAGCCCAGGAATGTCAGGTGGACTGTCTTGGCCAGCAATTACACGGTGCATTGATGGGGAAGGTAAAAACAAATTATGTTTTTTCTGGAAATTAAATTAATTTTGAGAATTGTTGTTTACTCAAGATGAAGGAGCATTATACATTGGTGTGGCCAAGGCTAACAGGTACCCGAGACAACATCTCCAACATACTGTTTTGTTAGGGCTAAAAACAAACAAAATGCAGGAACTATTTTCAGAAATAAAACTACAATGGAACAGATCAAAACAGCTTCATAAATTATATAACCTGATGCACTTGCCACTGTTTCCTACAGGGAGATGAAGAGGGACACTTACTGGATTCAAGCAGGCTCCATACAACTTTACAATATTAGGATGGTTCACACGTGACAACTGCCGGAGCTGTAACAAAGTACAGATCCTTAAAAAGTGCTAGTTTTTGAGGTGCTTACGTTCAAATCTTACTGTCATATAGAACATTTGTTTAAATCATTCAGTAACTTCTGTTACCAGGTAGCGAGCACTATGGCCACAGGCACTGGCATTCCCCAGTGCCTGTCAGGGATCCGTATCCTACAGGTCAAGTGGGGACAATCAAATAGATGAAGGCAGAGATCATGAAACCATGCACAAAGTGCTGCAGGAGGAACAGAGGAAACTAGCTGCCAAAAGTCAGGGCACCATGTCAGTTACGGTGCTGCTGGAGTCACCCACACCAGAAGCTGTGGTACTTTCCTACAGGCATCAGTTTACCTGTTCTGTATGTATTCCTGATGTGTTCAGACTCTGAAAGATAGGTACTATTACTTTCATTATAAATGTAAGACCTTGGAGCTAAGTTCCGGAGAGGATAAAGCAGCTGTTAAAGATTCTACATGAACTTCTGTTTATCTGACGTGAACAGTTGCCTCTAACTCCATTTTCTGTCTTGCATTTTCTACTGCAGAGAGCTTGGCGTGGCTGTGGAGGGGTTGGGAGGATCATTCAGTACTAGTATGCCTTAGGCTCTAGCTTCCGTCCACTGTATATCCCAAGTCAATCCCCAGTACAAAAAAGTGGAGAGGAGCTTCCGGGGTAGAAGAGACAGACTGATAACCCAACTTCCGGTTTTAACCTTCCCTGAGCCAGTAATTACACTGAGGTGAGTCCCCAGCTCCATGTTTAAACTTCCGCACTGTGCCTTCCTCATAAAACTTCATGTTGCTCTTTCTCTCTCCCTTGTCCTGTCTTTCCCCTGCTTTCTCCTTCCTTTCTCCTGTCACATGCTGCTGGCTCATGTAAAGCTCACTAAGGCCTCGTAACCTTTTTTATCATATGCCACATGACAGTTTTCTTTGCAGTTGATATTCATGGATTTTTCCCCCTTAGTAGAAAATTAACTGACTCTTTTTTTAAATGTTATTTCATGTAACTTTTTACTATTATGTATTTATTATATATAAACATTCCATCTTGGTAAAACTCAGCACTAACTTCACATATCACATAATTCAAGCATGTATTTCTGTTTTCTCTGAGTCTCATAAATAGGTGAGGTTTTTGTTGTTGTTTGTAAGGCATAAACTCAGAAGGACGAAGAGACTCTGCAATGAGATAACAGTATACCATATGGAAGTTGACAAGCTGGTCATTAGTAATAACTAACCCAGCAGACCTAGAACCAGGCAATGAAAACAAGAGAAGGAACATGATTAGCTTCATAAAACTCATTATGTAGAAGAAACTCAAGAGTAATAAAGCTGATGTTGTAAAGGGTTTACTAACAGATTTTCCCAGGAGACAGTAATCACACAGGAAAATGAAACGATGGCACTGCTGCCTCCGGAGTACCCCAGAGCTAAGGAGGATGCTAACTAGACAGTAGGTGAGGAGCTAAGTTCCTTTGCTGTCCTGTAAGTGTTTGCTCGCCAGGACTCACTGGCCATTAGGCCATCCCCACAGAACATCCTCACCTGGCCACTCAAGGGGCAGCGCACGGTAAGTCCTGGGCTGCCATAAAGCCCCCCCGCCCCCCGTTCTCTTCTTGAGAAAAACATAATTCTGCCAGATGGGCAAGAAGACCCTAGATAACAACCATTTGAAAAGAAAAACACTGGCTATTAAAATAATTCTGATGCTATGCAAAGCTCTGTCCGTGTACGTGCCAGACTTGCATCTCCTGTCTCTGGTATATTTTTCAAAGTGTAACCTGGGGCCAGGACCTAGAGGAGATTTAAGGATGACAGAATATGTGCTTTATAATCTTAAGATCAGAGTATCTCTGGTGAAGAAGTACTGGGCAGAAATGACATCGCAGCTTACCTCCACAATGAAAGCCTTCCTCTCAGACTCACTTTCTATCTGTTTGATAGCAACATCTTTTGCTCTCCACTTAGCTTTGCAAACTACTCCAAAAGCTCCTCTTCCGACAACCTGAGTTAACAAACAAACAAATAGAAAACCCCCAAAAAAAATTAAGAAGCAGACAAAGTTCAATATTACATAGGCAGTTTTGAAGTCTCATCAAAGGTTTAGAAATCACCATTATCTGAATTTGCTAAGAATGAGTTTTTCATCAAACTGAGGATAAAATGCAGTTTTAATCTTAGAAATGAACCTCTTAATTCTAAAGCAAAAACACAAAATGTACACGAAGACATAAGGCAATTTTTAATCACAGTTGAAAATTAAAGGTAAGACGATTGAGAAGCAGTTCAAAAAATAAAAATGAAAAAAATATATTTTAAGAAATTAAAATCACCCACTATGAAGGACACACAAAATGTGTTAAGRTCAGTACAATGACCCCCRATACCTCATATTACAATGGCCATTTATAAAATGCCTAGGAGAAAATCCAGGGACAGCAAGCAGGTCAGTGGTTGCCCTGAGATAAGGATAAAAATGGAATTAATGTAAATGGCATCCTGCCAAGGTGATGATGTGTTTGAAGTTGACTGTGATGGTTGACAACTGGGTAAATTAACAAAAATCAATAAATCATACTTCACATGGGTACTTATGGTAGGTAATTAGCTTATTACTTTTGAAAAGTTATAAAAATACGGACTAACCACATGCCACATTATTGCTAAAACTAACAGCTATCACATGGGTACACTGCTCTGTCAAGTTTCTCTATTTTAAATTCAGAAAAATCCAAGTATTTTTAAAAGCAATAAAAAATAAAAATGAAAATTAGCTTGGTATTTGTCAGATCATAGACAGAGACTCTATCAATATCAGATCAATGTCAGAGACTGTTAAAGTGAAGGGCACTAAGTAAGCACCTTCGTCTCCCATCTCCCACCTTCTAAGTGCTACGGCAAGGCCCTTTCCTTAAGCAAAAGTCCACCCCCCACTCATTACATTTTTATATACTAGTGGGCATCAAGAGTGCTCTGCCCAATCCCTCTTTACATACTCTAAAGAGGAGATGCTAATGTTCTCCTCATGTTACACATAAAGCACATAGTTTTAAACAAGCAAACTCAGTCTCTCAGCCCTACGCAGGTAACAAACAGTACAGTACAGTTATGGGAGGCAGCCCAACACTAGAATGTCAGTGGTTCTAACATGTATGACACACTTCATAAACCAGGATCAGTTATGTGCTCCCTTGGTGTGAGTCCACTGAAGATAAACTTATATAAAACGCAACAACAAAGTTGGGCATAGCTAGAATGATCAAATAGTTGTTCTTCAAAATCTACACTGGATCACTTCACAAAGGGAAAAGGAGAATACACTAGGGCAGGAGCTGTAAGCTGGGTACGTGAACTAGCTAGCCATGGCTCCAATTCTACTTCATAAGTTGTATAAAGCAGTATGAATATTTCTCATATTCAATGTTCACCATAGGATAGGCACAGTTTGGTGTGTTTTTCACAGATTTGCACAAGTAATCCTTTTCCATTTTAAAGGTAAGAAGTCATAAAGGTTGCAATTTACTCACATTACACAGTAAGAAAGTATTCCAAGGCAGGACCTGAAACCCACGGCTTAGAATTATCAACACATGCTATGGTCTATACTCGGCTTAAAGGTAACAAAGTATATGCGAAGACCCAAGTAAGCCTGGCTCTTTTAGAGACTTTTCCCATTTCCTGGTCTTRGCCAYTCAGAGACCATCTTCTTCTCCAAGCCTCAACAAGAAAYCAACACTGGTCATTCATACTCAGCATCCAGTTACTTTAAGAAGACTGAGGAACTGGCGTTAGTTTGAATGCATCTGTCTTTATACTCATGCTTCCTGCTGGTGCCCTGCTCACTGTTAGGTAAACTGACACCTGAGCCTTTTTCTTGACAGTAAAGCAGACATGCTTACATTTCCCTTAGTGAGTGTCTATAGAGCTCCTAAGCTATATTCCTTCATATTTATGGAGATAAGTGGATCTATAGGGGGTTACAGAATCAGGCCCTTCCATGAACATTATAAAACAATGCTCAGAGTTGGGTTTGAATTAATATAAGGAGCCAAAGCACTCATTTTTCTCACAGGAAATTTGCAGCAAACAGGTCCTACAAGGTTTCAACATCATGGTCATAATCAACCTAGATGATACACACAGATCAGTCTACCTATAGACATTATCATTAACTATGAATCAATGACTATAAAGCAGATCAATATACTTCAATCACATGCCCACAGATTAATCAGGGTGACTAGGACTTAGCATTCTAAAGAATGTCCGATCGCAGTGTTATTTCTATTTGTGGACTCTGTACTTGTCATAACTGTGTTGAGTAAGCACGGCCGTCTGTGATCCACAGGTGCCACCTAGTGATGAAATGACGACTCACTCTGAGCTTTTATCTTAAAACCAGGGGAACTAAATGTGAGCAAGTAAATACACGATAAACTCTCTTTTGCTGTGAGAAATCAATTTCACAAAATAATCTGAAATAAACATGGTCATATTCCCATCTGAGAACCGACAGCCTCAAGAATTCTCCATTCTCATCTGAGTCATAAATTACTTCATAAACACCGTGAAGTTAACAGATCCTAAGTGATAACACAGGAAGCCAAGCTGTCAAAGTTCCTGAAATGTCTGATAGAAATAACTGTCATAGTTTTACAGGAGTCAGTTTAAAAGCATGGAGCCAGTGTTTAAAGAATTTTATTTCTTCAGATCATAAAGACTTCTTTTTTTTTTCATATGGCATTATTAGGAGTAAAATATTAGCTGCTAGAAGTAAAAAGCAAAAAAATATGTAAGAACTGACTTTTTGTGAGATGAAAACGAGGCAGGGAAGAAATCCAAGGCTATACAACAAGACTACTTAGATTTCTTTTTTCTAACACTCTTTAACACTTAAGAATGCCAAAGGCAAGCACTCACAATACATTACAGACCTCAGTAGCCTCTCCTTCCCCAACAGGCTTGGACTGAGTGGTAGGAAGCAGCTCTACCTCTCCCCACCCGCACCCGCACTCGCTCCTTAGGTTAGCGGACAGGCAGCCTCACAGCATGTGCTCTACAACGCGGGCAGCTCCAGAGGCTAAGAGCACACAGGAGGCTTTACCCCAGGCTACTCTGGACCCAGCTGAACATGACGATGATTCAGAAAAAATCTTGCAAAAGGAGCAAGATAAGTGAAATTAAAGTCTGACCACAGGGAGAAGGCTACCGTGGGGAGGGCTGAGACCTGAAATGGAGTCATAGCTGCTCAAACACAGACCTTAATGCAAAGTGCAGCTGACTTTCTAAGGATCGATGACAAGGGAAAGCCAAGTCAGGAAGCATGAAGACAGGTTGGAACATTTGAGTACCTAGCACACCCAGCTGCTGCTGTCTTTGAGGAACTGAATGTTCTTTAGCTGAACTGACAGTATCAAACCGGAGGAAGCCGTGGAAGTACAAAATAAGCCACGACTCACAACCACCTATTTTTCAAAGCATCACATTCAACAGGTTAACTGCTGGAGAAGGGATTTATAAAAGGTTTCCACCCTTTCAGAAACAGGAGTGACTGGGATGAGAGAAGCTTGCACATAAAGGGGCGGAGTCTCCAAAGACAGCTGCCCTCAATCTTTTCCATTCTTGTCTGTCTTTACCATTGCTCTACTGAGCAGTTCATAGCTTCTTCCCTTGAGTCAAGTCGGCCAAGAACTGCTTTTATCAGTAGTATATTGGACTTTCTGGAACGTCAAAACCAGAGCTCAAAGAAGCTTTAGCACTTTCCATTTCCTTCCTCTTAGAACTCAACATCATGAGATAAAGGCCCACATGCCTTTGATACAGAAAGGGCACATGGAAGATGACTGGGCATTTGCTGAGTATAACTGATGACCAAGCAGACAGAGGCAGTACTCTGGCAGGCATGAAGAAGCAACCTTGGATGCCTCTTTTCCACTGGACAGTAATAAGTATCAAGGCACTAGTTTGGTTTCTACCCAGGGGCAAGGGACTCAAGTGCATAATTTACATATCAAAGCAGACCTGGCCTCCAGGTTCTCCCAGCATCCCTCAGTCCCTACTTGGCATACTCTGCCCTCAACCCTGAAGAGCTGGACTGCCCTCCTCCTTGAGGCTCTTCCTTCTACCCTCCTTCTCTCTTCCCATGGTGACTTCCCTGGCCTAGGTCCTTGGGGCCAGTGAACTCGTCAGAGAGCAGCTTCCCAATAAACAAAAATATATAATCTAATCTGGCTTGAGTTGGCTCATTTCACCAGTGGAGAAATATTCTATGACTACATGAAAACCAGTGTGACATTTTGACACTGCAATTGGACTTCTGGGATGAATTCAAAGAAACAATCAGACAGGTATGAAAAGAAATGTTTGTCTATAGTAATCAAGAATTAGAAACTAGTATTAATCATTAGAAGACAAATTAATAATTCCATCTTGGTCTTCTTCACCAATTAATAAATGTTAAGTACCAACTTGAGGCTTACATGGCTAGTGAGTTTACCCAATGGGCCATCTCTCTGGCCAGCCCAAATTCAATCCTGGAACCCATGCAAAAAAGCAAGATGCAGTGGCATGTGTAGACTGTAACCCAGCACCGCCCATTCAGTGAGGTGGGAAGCAGAAAGAAGAGAACTGCCTACAAGTATGCAACAGAGCAACAGAGGAAGAAATAGAGACAGTCTCAAACAAAACGAAAAGCAAGAACTGATTCCTGAAAGTTGTTTCCTAATCTCTACATGTGTTTGTGATAAAAATGTGTGTACTTGTGGGCAAATAAATAAAAATTTAAACAGTAACTCCATTCCCCTTCCTTTCAGCCAATCACATTTCCCTTAACTTTATTAAGATTTGCAAATTATGTTATTTGTCTAATTAATCCAATCCCCACATTCTGGAGAAACTGTATTTGGAGAGAGCTTATTCCAACCTGGACCATAATAATAATGCTAGTAAAGAACTGTAAGTCAACCTCAGGTGTTACTGTATCTTTCACTATATTAACACACTGTATCTTCACATGTTCTCTGATGGACCACACATCCCACAATATATGCACAACAGAATGAGTTTTATTTCATTCCCATGAGATGACCAAACCACGTGGACTACTGCCATTACAGTACTCATTGGTTAAGAAAGTCTATTTCTAGGGACGGAGAGTGGCTCAGCAGTTAACAGTACCGGCTGCTTTTTCAAAGAACTTAGGCTTTGTTCCCTGCACCTCCACAGAGGCTCACAACCATCTGACAACTCCAGTCTCAGGAACTGATCTCACCTCTGTGGGCAACAGACACCTATGAGGTGCACAGACATACATGCAGGCAAAACACTCATACTCATAAAATGGTATAAAAGTAATAACAAAAAGTACATCTTGTCTCTGTCACTCAGGCACATAATGTAAAAGAACACTTTCCTGATGGAGGTAAGCATTTATGAACTGGTAGAGACAATTACAAAATAATAAAGTCATACTTTATTTTCTACCTCATTGCTAGCTCATGCTGGTAATGTGTTAGCTCCACAAGCAAGAGGACTCAAGTCCAAACCCAGAAGCTAAGTATCAAACATTTGGTGTAGTGGAGCACATTTATAATTCCAGCACTGGGGAGGCATTGACGGGCAGATCCCTGGGGTTCACTCATCAGCTAGGCTAGCCCACTTGGTGTGTTTCAAGCCAGCAAGAGGGCTGATGGCTTCGAGGAAGAACACAGTAGGTTATCCGACTTCTGGATTCCACAAACACATGGACAGGTGCACTTACACAGATGGTAACATACACACTGGCAGCCCAATTCCTTAAGTATTAAATATTCCTTTCCTTCATGCAAATAATAATTAAAAAAAAAAAACCCAGCAACTAACATATGGAAACATCTGTATTGAGTGTGTTCTTAATTTACTATTACATGATTCATGGTAATTGTCTCCAATTCATTTTATTTAGTTCAGTGACTGTGGCTGTGACTTGGTGTAGCTCTGTTCTATGCACTGTATGAATGGACCCCCAACTATGCTGCCATCATAGAAATCTGGAGCATGACAGAAAAGCATAGACCCTAAAGTCCTTGGTTAGGATGTGGTGTCTCCAACTATTCAGAGCTTCAATATCTATTAATAAACTGTCAGAGCAGAACTGCTGACATGACAGACTTGATAACACACAAGAGAAGTTCTGGGTTTTTGCTTCAGTACAGTCTTTTAAAAGTCTTCCACAAAATGTCTTTCACCACTGACATCTAACTCTCTAGAATTGTAAGCCACAATAAATTCCTCCTTCAGTTGTTTTTGGTCATATTTTATCAGTTGTAAAAACAACTAATACCACACCTGACCCACTTAACTTTCCTTTAAATGATATGTCAGATTATGTGTTAACCTACATGTATATGACGCACAAACATTCTGCAGCCATCTCTTTCCTGTAACCATTCTAGATGTCTATTGAGATCAGTGCCCCCTATTTCACATAGAAGAACTTACTGGTTATTTTTGGATATCCCCAACTAACAAATCCACAGACTCCTTTATTCAGGCCCTATAATTTCAGGCCCTCTTCTAGTATCATCTACTTAACAGTTTATATCACTATTAAATGTCTTTCTACCAAGTCCCATCCTAGTATATTTTAGCTTTAACACAATCTTTTCCATGCCTCTTCAATAAAACATAAGCAGACATGTAGAGGTAGCTGTACACGCCGATACGCTTGGTTGTGGTTGGCACTCTGGGGCTCTTTTACAATTTACAATTTACTGAGAAGACACTCTATGTACTTAAGTGGCAGTCCACCAATGACTGACTTACTCGTAGCACCTGGCTCTTTATAGTATCTTTTGCTCCTGCTAAACATAAAATATTTGTTAAATATAATGGACTAGAAGGAATCAAGACTGGGAAGAGTCAGATCTCATTTCCAGTGTAAATTCCAGCTTAGCCAAATTATGTAAAATAACCCTACATATTAGAAAATCAGACGTGAATCTAATTCTCATAATTATGCTGTGATAATCTTATTTGCTAGTTCAACAAATACTTAGAGATCTTTTAGGTGCTATGCACTTTGATTAGAAATGTAAATAAGATACTTTACATCTGTCTGAGATGGGTACACAATTCAGTTAGGTGCCACGAAGGACAATAGAATTACAATGGCCCAAGTTCCTTGGGGAAAGCCTTAGGAAGGGACATTTGTGGAGGGACTTGCATGGGGAGAAGAAACCAGTCACGTGATATGTTGGAGAAAGAGCACAAAGGCAGAAGAACAAGTGCAAAGACAATTATTCACTGGTGATATTTTGAACCAATGACAATGAATTTATTYGGTATGTAGCTTCAAGCCTGTCTCTACTTAATGGAGTTGATGAGGCTGATATGGCTTATGCCCTTGGTTTAACACTGACTGAGAAAATCTTAGGATTCTTCCATTGAGCCTCAGCTGTACTGCACAGAGAAGAAAATGTTAAAGGCCCAGGATCAGCGTCTGTGGAGGGGAGCAGTATTCTGAGCCTTCACTGCCTGAAGTAGGTCCCACTATGGACCACTACAGCAACACTGCAAATCTACCAAAGGGACGAAGGGCTCATGAGGGAGAAAGTTCAAATCCCAGCTCTACCACTGATGGAGACCAGAGGTTTTTGGCAAACCAAACTCCATGACCAGTTGTCAGTATTGTAAAATGGGGCTATCATCTGCCTGTCTACCCAGCTACACTTCCAGGGAGATTATGACTACTGTCTAAGAATGTCTAAACTTACTGTGGAGAACAAGATGGTATATGTTAGAAACAAGGTATTTTATTTCTACAACTGGAATAGAGTTTTAATAATTTTGTCTAATCTATCAATTCAGGAGAGAAATCACAGGTCTCTAAAATGAATGAACTGTACACATATTCTGACATAACCAATACAGTGTCTAATTTTCTAAATCCGAGTCTATTTTCCACCAAACCATCCCATCCTCAAGGCACCCAGTCTATGTTCTGACTCTTTTCACTCAACTACAGAAAAATTAAAAACTAAATGACTTCAGAAAATTAAGTACCCATGTAGATGTTTTCTTGGGCAGAAAACCGATATAATTTGACATGAAAGTGAAGAGCCGTAATTATTATTGTTTGAGAAATAAGTAATGTGGTTCTCTTAACTTACTGTTTTACTTTCTGTGGTGCTAGGATTGAAGCCAGAGCCTCAAGCACGCAGGGCAAGAACTCCAATACCAAGTTACACACCAAGCCATTATTTTCTTAATTTACAAGGTGATATACTTGTCCATATAAAACACTAAAGGCATGTAAGATAGTTTGCATGTTGGGTCATCTTTCTGTTTTCCTATTTGTGATTTCAACTAGAGCTGGAATGTAAGTTGAAATAGCTCGAGTACCCATGATACACCACTGTCTGTACAATCTGTTTAATGTGCTCACATGAAGACTATAATGGACATTATGTAATGGTTTTGACATCAGAAAGGCCTGAATTAAATTGAGACTATAAAAATAAACTAGGTTCTAAGACGAAACAAATTTCAAAAATGCAGCAGCTTTGGATTGAGAGCATCAACTTGATTACTGTCTCCCTTAGCAGTCTGAGGACCCAAAGAGGCACGAATGTGAACGTTTTAAAAAGTAGTGTGCGAAAACTAAGGTTGCAAAAATCAAACAGAGTAAGTTCATGGAAACATGTGGGAGACCACGAAGTACAAGTTATTATTATATAACGATTTGTAGTCTACAAAGACAGCAATTCACGAGAGTACACGTAAATGCTTATTTAAAAACTGTGATTCTTGTATACTGACTCACTGGCGTTTTAGTCTTAAAAAAGAATGTTATCCATGAAAGCTGGATCAACTATCCGCTTCTGAAAAAAGGAATTTATCTTAGCTTCAATGAGGGTGGGGAGGTATATAAAATATTTTCCTCTTCAAAAACAGGCCTTCTTTTAGCACGTGACCTTAAAGCAGGTCACCCTTCCTGTCTGGAACTTTGCTTCCTAACAATATGTCAGGAACTATGTTGGAATTTTTGCGCACACTGCTTAACTGGATTTGTCACACTGATAAAGTGGCAATTACTCCCATCTTACAGTTAAATGAACACACAGAAAGTAGTAGGAAACCAAGTTACACACAGTACTCTGTCTATCTCACTCTGAACCTTCCTCTGTCTCAAGCCTTCCTCTTCCTGGCACACTTCTTAGAAAACAATCACGTTCTCAATGAACACACTGATCTGATTAGTTTTTGTGATTCAAAGATGACTTAGTAGTACTTGAAGGTGTATTTATTGAGTGTTAATTGACTCGCAACTTTTAACACCTTACTATAATACTTTAAAAATAAAGAAAAGAGAACTCAGTCTAGATATCAAAAAAAAAAAAAAAAAAAAGCCCGCATGTTATGGTACAGAAAATGCAAAGTGCTCTTAAAAAAGGGTTAAACTCATAGTGACTGCATGAAAGCGTTTCTAACCAAAGCTTTAACGAGTTCTAAACTGCATTTTGAATATATGTACACAGTTGGTTTTCCTTTGTAAATATTAAGACTCTTAGAAGTCACTGACCCCACTGTGAATCTGAAAATAGGTGTTGAAGACGTTCTTCCAACTGAAGATTTAATTTATTCGGGTTTCCTAACAGCGATTTCTGGTGTAGTGTTATTTTCTGACTGTCACCATAATCACTACTTGCCTCTTCAGAATATGCTACTTGAAACATGTTTACATAACAGACTTATGTTAGTAAAGAGTGAAATCCATCTACATTAGCCCAAGAGAAGGCAGAATTACCTACGGTACCAGAGAGAGAAGAATCAGGGACCAGGGAAAGCACCGGGGAGACGTTCGACATTCTCTTTACCAGCCTGCCCGGAGCATCCTTTCGTGTCACACACCGAACTTTGCTCAATCTATTTACGGATAATTGAACCGCTGACCACTTATGAATCAGGTAGAGAATCACAGATTCAAGCTCCACCACGAAGCCCATCGGGGAGCCGCCTCCCGCCCGGGATCCGAGGCGGCGCGGGGCAGCAGGGCTCGGCCTCGCTCACCTCTTCCACCTCGATCTCCTTGTAGTCGATCTCTTCGAAGTTAAGGACCTGCGATGGCGCTTCGATCATCTCACTGGCAGAAGACGAGGAGGAGGACGAGGCGGCGGATGCTGTCGACATGATCCCCCGCGGCGCCCGGGGGGCCGCGCCCGCCCTCCGGCCCGCACACCGCCCTTCAGCCCGGAGCCCCGCCGCCCCGCCGCCCGGCGCTCCGTGGCGCGGGACCGACCCGGGCCACTGCCGAGTCCCGGCTTCGGCTCCTCAGGGCTTTCCGTCGCCGGGCCCCGCCCACCACACTTCCAGTTCCGGTTTGAACTCGGAACTGGGAGGGAGGAGGCGCGCTTGAGGGGCCGGA
>BDUI01002560.1:80396-104435 GCA_002335545.1 Apodemus speciosus | reverse complement strand
TTCCCAGCATCCACATCAAGGACATAACTCTCTTTTATTTCAGCTATAGGAGATCTGATGCGCTCCTCTGCTCACTGACACCACCTGCATACATAGCAGACATCCACACATATGTGTGTACACGTAAATCAAAGTGAGATAACTAAAAAAATAAAAACACCTAGTTGGTGGCAAAGGAGGATCTCTTTAAGAGAGAGAAACTTCTGTCAGCTCAGCGGCTGCCTTTGAACTTTGGCTATGGAGCCTGGGCAGTTAGAAATGCACACTGAGAGCTCCACTCACGGACCTCCTCTGGGTCTATCTAACTTAAGAGAATGGATTCCCAAGCTCATCTCATGGGCTGTGTCACCGGAGCCATAACAGCAGGGTGCACCCCTAGCAGCTACTGACAAAGTGTCCTTGAGTGTCCTCAGCGGCACTGGGCGGGACTGTCATTGCACTGCTGGGTTTTTTTTTTTTTTGAGCCAAGGACAGCACCACCTTGAGGAATTCGGGACAGGTTACAAGTTGTAGGGCATCAGCTCTGYTTCCACTGTGTTTTTATTATTGTATAACTTGGCAGTGTAGATTTTAAATGACAGCAAGGTGGGGCTCTGCAGATGGCAGAGACAGCATTGTGCACGGCATGGGCTGGAGCTGAATCCAAATCCATTACACTCTGATCCTTCCCTGCTCATCTTGAACTAACAAAAGCTAAGAGACAGACTGCTTCAGGACACATTTTTTTCCTAGTTTTGTTAGCAATGAAATTCATTGCCCTGAAGGACCCCAGCCGGATCCCCACAGGCAATGCGATGAGAAAGTATTTWAAAAAATTCAAAAAGGGCATGCTGGAAAAATATTGCAAGACCACCTTCTTCAATGTCAAAAACCAACCAACCAAACAACAACAAAAACAAAAACCAGAACCCAAAAATCAACAATGGATGAATTCCTTTGACCCCCCAAAGCTTTTAATTTTTATTGTTTAGATCATTTAAGAATGTGTGGTGTATTTAAGCAACAGAACTGCATGACCTGATTTGTTTAAATGAAGTCTCAGAAGATTCCTACCCCTAAATCCTGGCATACAAGCTAGAGTTGAGACCATTTCCTAAGTCCTTCACCACCCCTCTGGGACTTCTCAAAGAGTATGAGTGGGAGATGGTCCTTTCTGAGTGACAGAGTCAAAAGTGAGCCCCGTGTCTCAAGCCATGAGTCTCCTCACACCTGACTGTGTAGATAGTATTAATGGCACAATGCTAGTGAGTAAATATTTATTGCATATTGACTATGCTTCAAGAAAAGTAAAAAGCATTAATTTATATTCAGCAAATCAATGCTCATGCCAGCCTTCTGGGTTAGCAGCAATTCTTACTCTCCTTTCTATCCTAAAGGAAGCCAGGGCAGGAAGAAATCTTTTCAAATTCAACCCAACTCTGGAGTCTTCACATAGTGAGAGATCTTTACATATAAGAGTTCTTTGACTCAACCACAATACACACATCCATTCACAATGAATATTGACACCTCTGAGAATAGTGGCTTTTATACCCTTTACACACAGATTAAGCTACAAATTGTTGCCTTCAACTTGGGTTAGTACTTTGTTGTTTCTGTGACAATTCTAGCTGTCAGAACAACTTAATGGAGGAAGGATTTATTTGGGGGCCATGGTTGGAGACTCTACAGCAGTCCATCATGGTAGATCAAGAAACAGTGCAGCCAGGAAGCCAGGCTGGGTGTCAACTCCTACATATTTTGTATCTGTCAGTGAAGCCTTATGTCCAAAAGATCCAGCAACCTCCTCCAACAGTGCCACTGGCTGGTGACCAAATATTCAAACACATGAGCCTATGTCAAGGGACATTCTTATTCCCAGCATAGCAGCCTCTGTGGTGGAGGAATCGATTTTAATCTTAACTGATGTGCTGAGTGATTGGCCATTGTGAGGCCACTATAAATCCCATAGCCCAGCTGTCCTCACTGCTGGATTAAGTCACCAACATGTCCTGGTTCCTTCCACATAGCACACTATTCCAAGGTGCTCAGATGCAGAATTGCAAGCTACAACCTRTTTTCAGGACCCACCTTGGTAGTCCCTTTTCAAGGGCTTTGAGTGACACCTATCTGTTGTGCCTATTCCCACTTAGTCCTCCGGAATGTCTGAGAAAGGATGGGCACAGAGGTCAGCTCAGTGACAGATGTGGCTGGCCAATGACAATTCACAGTTAGCCATCTCCTCCAAGAGTTTGCTTCCTTCTTAACCCCACAGCTTCCCTGTATGGACAGTGTTGGCTCCATGGTCTTTCCTCCCATGGATTATTGTGTCCTTTCAACTTTTGAAAAACGAACATTTAGGCCAACTCTATATGACACAAGCAAAGAGGAGTGCTGGGAAGCCTAGGGAATTTAGAGAAAAATTCTGAAAACATCATTGTTTTGTCTTGAAATAGATGGCTTCAGGCTAGCAGGAACATTGACATACTTTCCAACTTCCATGGAGGACACATGTCAAGTCGGACATCAAACATTGGCAATGTGGACCCTGCTGTCCTCTGGACTTTAAACACCACCATCCCTGTGACCCTGGCTGCTGCCTCATTCCAGAGCTGAATGATAGATCCTGGGCTTTCTCACTTAGTAAATGATTGACAGGGAGAGGAGAGACATGGGGGGAGTGGAGACAGCTTTCCTCAGGATAGCCAGCAGAGAAGAGTGACCCATGCCCTGGGTGGAAATGTCTTTTTCCCCAGGCTTTGCAGCTACACAAAGCTAGCAGCCATAAAGTCCACTTATTTTTATAACCATGCATTAAATTAAATGTGTTATTTTATACAAGCACTTACAGAGTCCACTAAATACCTGCTAACAGCTCCCTTATTCCCTGACGTGGTAACAAGACCAGCTCAGAGCCCAGCAGATCTCCACATTGATTTTCTGTTTCTCTAACAGGGATGTTTGGCTTAGCTGGGACGCATCATTGACTTTTAATTGTCTCTCCTACCCTTCTCTTCCTGGATGCCTGGGAGGATGGCTTGTAGTTGTATGGTGCAAGTCGACTCATTTATGTCTTATAAGTAACACTGAAGGAGGCATCTCAGGGATGAGGTCTCCTGGAACCTCTGGGAGGAGGTTCCCTAGCTGAGCAGTAGATATTTATGAGAACTTCTATCAGCTAAGAGGGAAGGGAGGTCTCTGGATTAACCCTTGAATTCCCAAGAGTTCACAGCTCAATCATCTACTGGCCCTTTCCTATGAAGAGCTGGGCTTTACTTAGAGAATTTTGATTTCATTCTTTCTTTTCTCTCTTTTTTATTAGATATTTTCTTTATTTACATTTCAAATGTTATCCCTTTTCCTGGTTTCCCCTCCAAAAATACCATATCCCATCCCCCCTCCCCTGCTCACCAACCCACCCACTTCCCCTTCCCTGGCCTGGCATTCCCCTACACTGGGGCATCGAGCCTTCTCAGGACCAAGGGCCTCTCCTCCCATTGATGTCTGAAATGGTCATATTCTGCTACATATGTAGCTGGAGCCATGGGTCGCTCCATGTGTACTCGTTGGATGGTGGTTAAGTCCCTGGGAGCTCTGGGGATACTGGTTGGTACATATTATTGTTCCTCCTATTCATTATTTCAACTTAGGCAAAAAGCTGAATTTAATGGACAAGAGAGTCACCGRATGGTGTTTCAATATTTCCCACAACTGCAGACTGAGATATCTATTTAGTTATACCTAGAGTAAGTGCCCTGGCTGCCATTACTCCTGGTATTATGCTGGACCAGAAACATCAGAGGATATTTTTATAGGGTTTCAATAATCTAAAATTCTGGTGTCATACATAGCGGGGTAGAGATCCTGAGAGGGTTTGACATGGCCCTGGTTGTGGCATCTACACCCTACTTTCCCTCCAGGTCCTTCTCGCAGATGTTCTAAATTCTTCCCCTCTGCTCCCATGCAGAGGTGTCTGCCTCAGCTTTGGCAGGCTGTGCTCTAAATGATGGTTTGTGGGTAGCACTGGTGGTCAGAAATGTACTAAACCTTCCTGGGTAAGTGAGAGATATCAAAGACAAGTAGCATTTGCATCAAGTCCCAAAGTCATATTCCACCGTTAAAGTGAATGTCAAATTATCATAAAAGTTTTGGTGAAATTGTTAAAAAAATGTAAAAGAAATTTTAAAGATGGAAATTGTGTTGTAGACAACCCCATCTTCCAAGGAAGCACAATGTAAATCATTTAATGCCTTTGTTACTATTTTTAATTGAAAATGGTTATTTTTGTATAGTGTATTCTGATTACTGCTCCTTCTTCCTATAGTGTTCCCAGATTCTCTCTAGCTCCCCTCCCACCAGATCCACACTCTTTCTGTCTCTCTCATTAGAAAACAAAGCCGGATCTGAAGAATAATAATAACATCAAGCAAAATGAACGAATGGGATAAAAGAGCAAAACAAACAAACAAACAAACAAACAAAACACCCCCCCCCCAAATCCCCAAAGCCTAAGAAACACATTATGGATCCAGAGACACATATGTTTGAGCATATGCAGAAATCCCCTAAAAACACTTTGGAGCCACCATCCAAGTGAACTCTGCTGACTGAGCTATAGTAAATATCTTTATGCATGATTTTTTCATTGCATTTTGGGTGGTCTTTTTTTTNATGGCCCTGGTTGTGGCATCTACACCCTACTTTCCCTCCAGGTCCTTCTCGCAGATGTTCTAAATTCTTCCCCTCTGCTCCCATGCAGAGGTGTCTGCCTCAGCTTTGGCAGGCTGTGCTCTAAATGATGGTTTGTGGGTAGCACTGGTGGTCAGAAATGTACTAAACCTTCCTGGGTAAGTGAGAGATATCAAAGACAAGTAGCATTTGCATCAAGTCCCAAAGTCATATTCCACCGTTAAAGTGAATGTCAAATTATCATAAAAGTTTTGGTGAAATTGTTAAAAAAATGTAAAAGAAATTTTAAAGATGGAAATTGTGTTGTAGACAACCCCATCTTCCAAGGAAGCACAATGTAAATCATTTAATGCCTTTGTTACTATTTTTAATTGAAAATGGTTATTTTTGTATAGTGTATTCTGATTACTGCTCCTTCTTCCTATAGTGTTCCCAGATTCTCTCTAGCTCCCCTCCCACCAGATCCACACTCTTTCTGTCTCTCTCATTAGAAAACAAAGCCGGATCTGAAGAATAATAATAACATCAAGCAAAATGAACGAATGGGATAAAAGAGCAAAACAAACAAACAAACAAACAAACAAAACACCCCCCCCCCAAATCCCCAAAGCCTAAGAAACACATTATGGATCCAGAGACACATATGTTTGAGCATATGCAGAAATCCCCTAAAAACACTTTGGAGCCACCATCCAAGTGAACTCTGCTGACTGAGCTATAGTAAATATCTTTATGCATGATTTTTTCATTGCATTTTGGGTGGTCTTTTTTTTTATCAAGAACTTTAATGTTCTTAACAGTCCTGAGTCAAATGACCAGAAAGCTTGTATCCAGTCCTATGATGCTCCACATGCAGAAATGTACCCATCACTTAACCACACCCCCATCATTCACTATGATTGACATCACTGTCTACACTTAATGAAGAAGCACATATGATTCATTTGRTTGACCTGTGATTTGCAACCAACAAGCCTGTTCTTTAGAGGGTGTGACTGCTAATGTTCCCTGCTGAGTGTTGGAATGGCCTCTCATAGAGTTCTTGTTCTGGAGGGTCAGCCTCTCATCTCCACAGACTGTTGAGACACCAGGATGAACTTGTGTAGCTGGGACTTTCTCATAAGCAATGGTGGCTTCAGTGTAGGCATCCATCTCCCTGTGTCGTAAGGCCTCTCTGGGTGTAGAGGATGAAGATGGTGGCTGCAGTCTCTCATTAACTGTCTCACACCCAGCTGGCACATCTGCATCTGGTTTGTCCAGAAAGCTGTACTGTGCTTCTAAAAGTGCCTGGTCCTATGTGATGGCTCAGTGACTGCTTAGGAAGAGGTGAGTTAGGTGTGTGGGATGCACTGAGGAGAGATTGGATGAGTTCATCTTTGTCCCTTCTTCAACCATAGCCAGCCCTCAGACATGTTGCTGCTTTTTCTCACTGAGACCTTGTTAGAATCAAGCAGTGTGTTTGCTTCTTGAAGCTACCTCATGGAGGCTACCAAGACATCTCTACATTACCTGTTTCATTTCCTGGGAGGATATGTTGTTTACTACTGTGATGATACAATTGGACAGACAATAGTCTCTGACTTTTGATGATGTGTTTTATCACCTAATATAGCTAGAACCTAAGCAGATGGTATTTCTCTTTCTAGCTGTCTCGTCTCTTGGCTACCTGAACTCCATCTATACTAGGGTTTAAATGAATCTCCACTCATCTATACAGCATGCAGGGTGG
Organism: Apodemus speciosus; assembly: GCA_002335545.1. NCBI lineage: Eukaryota > Metazoa > Chordata > Mammalia > Rodentia > Muridae > Apodemus > Apodemus speciosus. The sequence goes on along the minus strand of BDUI01002560.1, from coordinate 98,038 downwards.
AGGCTCTTCTCTGCTTTGCTTTCTCCTAATTCCTAACCCACTTATAACTGCAAGTGGGATGCTGCGAATCCAAAGCCAGGACTTTGACTCTTTCACTGGCAACTTTTGGACACATTTCCTAGGTCAAGATGACTTCTTGGGTGAAGAGTAGCCTCAGAAAGAGATTGGGGATGGAGGATTGACACCTGTGAGGAGTTAAGTGAAGTAGGTGGACTTTGGGGCAGACTCTTGTATTGACAAGTCTTCAAAGTTTTCTTTCTTTTCACTGTTGTTAAAAGCTTTTTGGGTAAAAAGAAACTAAGCATGCCCAGAAGTATTCATGTCTACCTTTTAAATCTTTTGAACATGCTAAGCATCCCCAGGGGTGTATCTTCCATCTTTCCTTCTTGACCTTAAGCTGAACATGCTCAGTCAGTGATGGACCTCTTAAATTGAGCACGCTGGGGAATGTTCCCACCTCCAAAGTGGKTTCCTTTATAAGCCTATATAGCTTCCCTAAATAAACTCCCCACATCTTTTGTGCGAAGACGACATTGCTTTGGAAATAAATCCCAGGCACTTCTCACCTGATGGAAGTAATAATAAATCTYTCTCTTCTTTCTTCTTCCTTGCCCACACTTGTTTCGATTTAGTGCTCACTGAGATGCAAACCATTGAGTTCTGGTCACAATATTATGTGACCACAGTACAAATGTGACTTTATGAAGAAGTGACAAATATAGGAGATAAACCTGGTTGTAAGACTCATATGAAATCCTACTAACAATGCTGCTGAGAGAATTTATCAAGGTGTCACTTAGAGAGGAAAAGATGTACAGCAAACACCATCCAAGATCATGAACAATCTAGATGATTTTGCAGCAAAAGCTACTCTCTGTCTTTTTGCATTTTCAACTGAAAAATGGAAGCCAGATATTATCTCATAGTTATCAGCATACTTTTTTTGTAATCATAAATTTTATCTGGAATCAACTTAACAATTACCTTTAACAATGGTCTATCAGTTGCAGATAATCCAATACACTTGATTCAATACCTATCTTCTCCCTTTCACTTCCTTCCTTCCTTCCTTCCTTTATTCCTTCCTTCCTTCCTTCATTCCTTTGATCCTTCATTTGTTCATTTCTGCCTTCCTTCTATTCCTTCCTCCCTTCGTCCCTCCTTCTTTCCATTCTCCCCCCACTCTCTCCTCTTTAGTCAACTTTCTGGGAATTTTGAGGTAGATAATAATTTTCTGACAACTTTGTCATCACTCTAGGACACATGTTATGCAGTGAAGAAGTAATTGAAGTGTTTATGCCTTGAACAGTAGCTCATATGCGATGCCAAAACCAGTTCAACATATTCTACAAGAGGCTTAGCACATTCTTTTTAGAGCCCATTGTAAAGACTAAGACTTCTTTTGTCTGTTTACTGTATCAACCTGAAATATTGCTCAAAAAGAAAAGCCAACAATTTACTAGAAGAAATTCTTTCTTTGATTAACGAGCTTATTAAAAACTCTGTAATTGCTTGCTAAGTTTGAGCTTTTGTTTCTCGGGTTTGCAACTTTTGCCTTTTTGGTAAAATAGATAACTGTTTTTATGTCAAAGCTATTGTATTTATAAAGTAAAGATGTATAGTTATAATGATACAGGCTTGTGATTCTAGCACGTGGGTAGTAGAGGCAGGAAGATGGCTATCTAAGACCATCCCAGGCTACAATGTGAGTACTAGGCCAGCTTAGACTATATATTAAGACCCTATCTCAAAAAAGAAATTCCAAACTATCAGTAAATATTTCTTTTTATGTTAATACCGACATCACACAAGGACTTCCCATATTGGATGGCATTGAGTTAGATAACATTCCATGTAATCAATTCAAGAGCAATAGAGAGGCTCTTCCCGAGTAGTGGACCAAATAATCAGTCTGATTTACAGTCACCAAACCCATTTCTGCTCAGGACTTTGTGGATAGGTGTGGTTTTCAAAGAAATAGGGGACATACCTCCAAGCCTTATTCTCCGTTCTCATTAGAGTTATGTAGTTTTGACATGCCACTTGTCTAAAGAGTCAATTATCTACAAAAATTTTACTACAAAAAACCAACTAGCTACTTCCTAGAGCTGTTGTGAATACCAAATAAGAGAATCCATTCATAACTATCTGGGGCCTGTTTCTGTGACAAACAATCACATCTTTGTTTTCTCCCACAGGCTTCTTTCTATCTTCTTCTTTTGCCTTTACTCAATTGGACAAAAAGACTGGGTTTGTGTGGGACCTGGTAGGAGGTAGCAGACAGTGCACAGGAAAATCTGGAGGAAAGTTCAATATGGTTGCTTGTTGGGAATAGGTTCTAATGCTTTCTCTTCATTTGGCTCTCAAAAGCCACACTTCCAGACCTGAGGGTCCCTACCACCCTCTGGCTTCAATTGGTAATAAAGAATTGCCATACAGCCAATGGCTGGGCAGGGAGGCTGAGATGAAACTTTTAGATTGTGTATGGGCAAGGGATGGAGGAAGAGAGGAAAAACAGAGGAGACACCATGACAGGGAGAAAAGAGAACTGACTTAAAGGCCCACTAGCATATAAAATACAGGAAAGTGGCTCTAGGGGCCACTTCCCCATTGGATCTGGGGTAGCAGAGATGAAATAAAGATTTTAATCAGGAATACCAGAGGGAGTGTTTGCTAGCCCTAGGGAGGTTTAGAAGTGCCTAGCCGTTAGGAAGTTTAACTAAGTCACCACTATAGTTGTTCCTCAGCAGAAGGGACTTTGGAAGATTAGTAGAAACCTGGTCCCTGAATGATGTAAGATAGTAAGGAAGCTGCTTAGATCACACTATTCAGAGGCAGGAGATGAAGGGTTTGAATCAATGCAAGCAGCTGATCAGAAAGGGCAGGAACTTGGGTGACTAGAGTAATTGCTTATTGGTAACTATCGGAGAGCCAACCAGAGCTTATGCTATTCTGGTGAGAACATTGGTAGAACTAAGTAATGAGATCTAAAACAATCTTATTAAATGTCCCTCATAGGCTTGTGTGTTTGAATGCTTAGTCTCTGGCTTGTGATACTGAATTGGGATGTTTTAGAATCATTGAGAGGTAGTTGTAGGAAGTGGGCCACAGATGGGCAGGCCTTGAGGTCTACCTTCCTATCCTCTCTCTTCTTTCTGGTCCGCTTAGATGTGAGCAAGCAGTTGCTATCTGCTCCCACTGATACAGAGATGCCACTCACCAGACATTCTCTGATGTGATGAATTGCTTTCTCTCAAACAATGAACCAATATCTTTCAGTTGTTTCTTGTTAGATATTTGGTCCCAGTGAGTGACAAGACAAGTGACTTATACAAACAATGTTGGTGTATTTCTAGCGCATAACCAGTCAAAGTACAGAGAATAAATGGCTGTGGAGTACTCAGCCGCAAATATGACATCTATGTCATATCCCCTTCCTGTGGTTCAGGGACCACMATGGAAGAAGGAATGGAAAGATTATAGGAGCCAGAGGCTGAGGAGGACCAGACTGAATAGTGTCCTCTGGACTTGGCACGACAGCTGTGCTCATGAACTCACAGCAGTTGTAGCTGCCTTCAGTAGACCTGCATGAGATCAAGGAAGCCAACATTCCAGCATGGATTCAGATGTGTTCATGAGCCCCTGACCTTGACTAAGGAGCTATGGACAACTGCAGACTTCTGAGGAGGGAGGCTCAGTTGGCTTTAAGGATGTGGCTCTAGGAGGTTGACCTCCAGTGGATAGCRCTATAGCCAGAAGTACATGGATCATACAAACTGGAGTCCATGGATTATTACATTTTAGAAAAAGAAGGCAGAAGATTGAGTGATAAAGAGATGGTGACAGATACAGGAAGAGAAAAGGAAGGGGCTGGGGGTAAGTATGGATAAAAATGTACTTCATGAAATGCTCCAAGAATTGATATATTTATGATATATATGATTAATATATTTATGATATATATGATTAATATATTTATCATATCTATGAAGAAATAGGCATATTTCTATTTCTTCATTCTTACATGTGGTCCTAAATTCATACTTGGACCTTGTGGGATTTAATACTCACTTAGCCCATCCTAGTTACTCTCCTGTAATTAGAACAGCTACAATTACAGTTGAAATCACTAGAATAACTGTTAGATGATTGCATCCCTCCTCCTCTCCTACTGTCTCATGAGAAGGCTCCTGTTACCAGCCCTGCCTTGAGAGCAGNATGGAAGAAGGAATGGAAAGATTATAGGAGCCAGAGGCTGAGGAGGACCAGACTGAATAGTGTCCTCTGGACTTGGCACGACAGCTGTGCTCATGAACTCACAGCAGTTGTAGCTGCCTTCAGTAGACCTGCATGAGATCAAGGAAGCCAACATTCCAGCATGGATTCAGATGTGTTCATGAGCCCCTGACCTTGACTAAGGAGCTATGGACAACTGCAGACTTCTGAGGAGGGAGGCTCAGTTGGCTTTAAGGATGTGGCTCTAGGAGGTTGACCTCCAGTGGATAGCRCTATAGCCAGAAGTACATGGATCATACAAACTGGAGTCCATGGATTATTACATTTTAGAAAAAGAAGGCAGAAGATTGAGTGATAAAGAGATGGTGACAGATACAGGAAGAGAAAAGGAAGGGGCTGGGGGTAAGTATGGATAAAAATGTACTTCATGAAATGCTCCAAGAATTGATATATTTATGATATATATGATTAATATATTTATGATATATATGATTAATATATTTATCATATCTATGAAGAAATAGGCATATTTCTATTTCTTCATTCTTACATGTGGTCCTAAATTCATACTTGGACCTTGTGGGATTTAATACTCACTTAGCCCATCCTAGTTACTCTCCTGTAATTAGAACAGCTACAATTACAGTTGAAATCACTAGAATAACTGTTAGATGATTGCATCCCTCCTCCTCTCCTACTGTCTCATGAGAAGGCTCCTGTTACCAGCCCTGCCTTGAGAGCAGYGGTTTGGGGACAGAACACTTGGTCCTACAGCCCAGTGGCCCCAGGCTATGACCTGAGAAATCCGTGTCCATTGCTTTGCTGAGTGGCATCACAACTTTGTCCTTGAGTTGCTTGCAGGCTGAGCATTGAAAATTTTTATCCTTCTTGAATTTTTATTTGGACAAAACCCAAATAAATTTCAATAAAAGCTGATTTTCCAAGTATACAATCAATTCTGCCAAAATAGATAGTAATGTTTAGTGGTATTCAGCAAATGCTGGAAGTAAGTTCAGTTAAATATGATAAAGAAATTCTGGTCTAGTAACAGTGCAAATTCTATTYAATTAAGCCTAAAAACAATAATCAGACACTTACTATGTGGAGACTGGAATGGAAGGGGCGTGATTTTGTCTTAGGGGTACATTTGTTGATGTTGATGTCCGTGGGTAGTTTTGACTATCATGACTATGGGGTGAGGCTGCTACTATCATCGCATGGGAGGAAACATGGATGATATTGATAATCTATAGTGCTTAGGAGGATACCAGCAAGTAGAATGGTCTAGGTCTAGAAGAGAATATACCAAAATTGCAGAGACCCTGTAAACATAAAGCCCACAGCTGTCATGGTTTGAGATCTAAGTCTTTTTTCCTTAGTTATCTTTAGACATAAAACCCCACAGTAACAGTCTATTAGTCCTCTTCAATCATCTTGTATCTACTCTAAGCTTCAGACCTGAAGACTGTCTTTGTAGACATGAGGGGCAGCCCTTGGCACCAACAGCTTGTCTCAACCTTATGTTGGACAAACTTTTTCCATCAGGTCTTTCTGAATTCCTTCAGGGTCTTGCCAGTTCATGTTTATTTTAAGATAATTGGAAGTTGAGTTGGTAGGATGTTTGCCAAGCACACATAAAGACCTGGGTTCAATCTTCAGCACTGCATAAACTAATCATGGTGATAAATGCCTATAATCCCAGCACTTTCTAGGTAGACAAAAGAGACTTTTAGAGGTTCTGAGTTATCCTTGGCTATATAGCANGAGGGAGGAGGGAGGAGGGAGGAGGGAGGAGAGAGATTTTTTTGGGTCTCCCACAAGTACACTGAGTTGTAGGAAAGCCATTTTTAGAGGACACAGTCTTAGAGTGGGTGAACAGTAGTGTAATAATCTCAGTCTGGGGGATCTGCAGTGAATTATGGGTGCTGTAGAGGTGTTTGTTGGCTCTGTGGTTTTATTAACGCTTCATTATGTCTCTAAGCAGTTCTTATTACATAACTGAATGAATTATATTGTCCAAGGTTATTGCTCAGATTACCTGCTGGAACTGGTGGTTCTCCTCTTTCATCACACRAATCTAAGCATTAACTAAATGTGTGTTAGCTCTTCACATTACATCGGAGGGCTCATTAGCTCTTACATCTCTGGCTATGTGCTTTGAGAATCTTTAGATTAAAGATGAATCAAAGTTCTGTATGGTTTGCACTAGAGACTGGGGTCTCTCTGGACCTCATCCAAGTGTAAAATGTAGCACAAATTGCCTTTAAAAATTAATAATTCACCAAATCTATGGACTAAGCCCAGTCTGGCTTGAGAAGATAAGTAAAATAAATATTGTAAAGTCAATTTTTAATAATCTGTGGCATGAAACTTAAGCACAAGAGAAAACATTTAGCAATTAGGCAGTCACATTCAGCACATGATTAAATGTGAATAATCGTATTTAAAGGCCCCATACCTTACCTGCTAGCAGGAAAGATCGTTTAAAGTTCTAATCTGGTACAGAGCAGAGCTCACACTATTTCTTTGTTTAATGAGCTCCTGCCTTGTGATTTTCATGTTTGAGCAGTTACTTTCATAAGAATTTCTACATCGATAGTTATGCGTAAGACTGACAAAAAGCAGCCCAGACAGGCATTTGATGGGGTGATTGTCAGGCTACTCTGTCACCGAAAATAGTATAATTAGACCCTTCTCTAGGCTGGTAACCAGTATTTGGGTATATTTATCTAATTATTGAGACAGTGTATTTATGTCTGAGAGAATTTTATTCTGAAAGGTTTATAGTTAGTATTGGTGGTGGTGGTCTTGATTTCCTTATCCGTATACTCAATAGAAGGATTTTACAACGAGAAATACAATCCCTGACAGAGAATGGCAGGCTCTCATCTTCCACAAAGGGGAGATCAAAATTAAAGCGTAGCAAATGAGATAGCTCATGACTGAAAAACAGATAGTCAGATCCTCAGAGTGTGAGCAACAGCTTGCAGCTGAAAACATATGCTCTGCTTGGGGTACAGACTCTGGATGGATAAAGAAGGAGGCATGAAGTGTAATTCTGAAGATGCTGTCAGTTAACACCTGCCTAGAACCAACAACAAATTATGACATATCTTAAGAGACACAGTATGAGTGGGAGTCACCAACTCCTATTGTTTTGCTAAATGGATATACTATTAAACTGTCTTTTAAATACGTGTGCTTGTACCCACAGATTAGTGTGGTTTACCCTGTTCCTTGAGAGAAGCATCTTAGGGCTGCAGGCAGCTGTTAAGACAGACTCTCAAAACTGCTCAGAATGCTTGTCCCTAAATGGCACATAGACACCATCATCTCCAAGGCTCAAGGAACACTAAGAAAGTGGAAGGAATGTAAGGATGAAGTGGTATGAYAGGTACAAAAAGATGTCTTTAGGACACGACATGGACTCATGAATTCACTGCAGCCGTGCCTACCTGCACAACATTGGATCTATCATCTATTCCATTCTGGGCAGGGCATGATGGTGGAATGACTCACGATACACCATCTTTTGGTGAGGGACTATTGGCAATTAATGGTTGCTGTGGAGAAAGGGTGCTATTTTCAAGTGGTGTAACTACTGAAAAGTTGTCTACGTTCTCTCTAGTAAGTAAATACTCATTTATGCTCATCTCATTAAATCCTTATCAATTTCAGTGAAATACACATGTAGGAACATGAATGTCCACACATGCATTCATGCACACACACACATGCACAACATGTAAGTAGGAAAAGTTTGTTGGGGATATGAAGGGTCTCAGCAGAAGAGGGGAGGGGGAAAATGAGGATAACAGGGATCAACAAGCATGATGCGAAAATCTGGGTTGACCTGTAAGGAAGGTGTTCGAAGGAGCTTGCCTTGTGGATACRCCCTGAGAAAATCCTCAAGCAGAGGAGAGAACCACTGTGCCAGCTGGTCGTATGCAATGTAAGTAAAACAGGCTCTCAAACAGCACTGAGTGCAGTTCCTGTGCTGTTGGTATGTGACTCCACAGCAGYTGCTAAGTCTTTTTGGAAAACAATTTTTCRTTTCCTTATAAGCCATGGGATTAGGGGATCATAGATTCTCTAGAATCTCTCTCATTACCAAATCTTAGAAGGACAATCCCCAAAATAGCTATTGTCATCTATAACAGACCACTCTAGACTCTGGGGTGATAGCATTGAACAAAATATGGAGAAAGTCTTGCTTTTGTGCAATTAGATGATAGGATGTGAAGCACCATGAATTAAGATGTAGGATACAGAGATGAGATGGTGGAACGTTAGGGGATATCACAGCTAATCCAGGTTATGGCTGTTAGTGTTGACTGTTCTCCTTGTCTTTTTCACTGTAAGACTTACCCCACTGTCTAAAGCAAACCTTCCCTTCAGATATATTGCTGGGAAGGAAATTAGTTCAAGAATGGGATGGAAGCTATTACCTATCTGCAGATCTAGATAAAATGCTTGGAGAGTTCCTAGATTGAAATGGGAGGAATTAAACACACTTTTTTTTCAAATTAAATTGCACCCCACCCCCAGCTTATTGGTCAAAGGAAAGGCTGCTACATGCATCTATTGGATGAGCTATTTTCCCTTGAAGGTTTTTTCAAAAACAAACAAACAAACAAACAAACAAACAAACAAACACAAACCAAACAGAAATGGTAGGACACACTCTCTTATGTTGTGATGTATATAGGTTTAAAACAATGAATCTGAAAGGTGTTCTGAGCCAAGGGATCCCAAACTCAAAAGAATCAATTATGGGGCATTGACCTCTACCAAAGAAATCCCTGGTCCTATCCAACAGAAATAAAGACTCATCTCTTGACTTCTGTGAACTTACAATCCAAAGTTACAGAAGGAGTAGAATCAAGATACAAAGCATGTTAGAAAAATTGATCAAACATAAATGGTATYGGTCAAGCCCAGAAGCTGCGTCACAATGTTATGCTTTCCTGCGATATCCTGAGAAACACAGGTTTTTTTATGCTCTGATACTGTAAGTTTATTGACACAGACAGCTGTCCCAGAGTTGAGTGAGTGCCCAGGAATGAGAAGAGAATCTAATGTTCATTCTTTCAAGCCAGATGGCAGCAAATAGTTCTGGAGATTACAGTACCAGCCTGAGGCTCCAAGATCTGGGCTCATCTGGGCATTTTAGTGGAGCAGCATCATGCTAYGTAAGTGCAAGAGTAGTGCTTCTTTTCACTGAGTTGAGTCCTCAGCAGGAAGATATGGAACTTACTCCTCACGGTAGCCAGGCATTTCCTGGTGCTACTTGCCAGTCTCCATGAGTCACACCTGTATCACCTGTATAGTCATTAGCCTATAAACAGCATCTATCTATCTATCTATCTATCTATCTATCCATCTATCTATCTATCTATCTATCTATACTGAAAGATGAATCCATCAGCTAATTGGTCAAGGCTTATGGTATAGTTTGAATGTCCTTTTCAAAAATCATGTTGAGATTTGACATTGTAAAAGTATTAAATATAGGAACTTCCAAAGCATATGGGGACACTATTCTTAAGAATAGANGCCAGGCATTTCCTGGTGCTACTTGCCAGTCTCCATGAGTCACATCTGTATCACCTATATAGTCATTAGCCTATAAACAGCATCTATCTATCTATCTATCTATCTATCTATCTATCTATCTATCTATCTATCTATACTGAAAGATGAATCCATCAGCTAATTGGTCAAGGCTTATGGTATAGTTTGAATGTCCTTTTCAAAAATCATGTTGAGATTTGACATTGTAAAAGTATTAAATATAGGAACTTCCAAAGCATATGGGGACACTATTCTTAAGAATAGATTAAAATCATCATCATGGGACAGAGTTCATTACAATGAGAGTGGGTTCATGGCAAAAAAAAATATGAACTTGAACTGATTTATTGTCTTCTGAATATTTGTTTGCCTTTCTGTCTTCTTCTGATTGTCCTAGTTCTCAATCTGTTTCTGTGACAAAGCACTTTGATCAAAAGTAACTTAGGGGAACAAAAGATTTCTTTGTCTCACACTTTCAGATCAGTCCATCATTGCGAGAAGTCAGAGGAAGGACTTAAGCAGGAGCTGTAAGCTGAAATTGTGGAGGCTCATTCATAAGCCTCATGCATAGCTAGCTCCTGAACAGCCTAGGATCCCTTGCCCAAGGAATTATGCTGTCCATATTGGGCAGATTTCTTGCATTAATCAAGACAAACCCACACAGATGTGCACAAAGGCAAATGTGTCTGAGCCAATTATCTAATTGTGACTTCCTTCTCAAGTGATTCTAGACTGTGTCAAGTTGACAGTTAATGCTGATTAGAATAATGACCTAGCAGTAGCCCCTTGATATTTGCCTTYCCATATTTCAGAACAAACAATTRATGCTATTGTTTGTAACTTGCCAGTATGTGGTTGTGATGGTTAATATTGTCAATTTAACAGCTTCTAGAATCACCCAAAAGGTAAGGTTCTGAGTATGTGAGAAGTTTTTTTTTTTTTTTTTTTTTTTTTTTTTTTTTTTTTAGATTAATTCAACTGAAGTAGGGAGATCTTCCTTAACTGTGAGGGATATCACTCTATGAAATGGAATCCCAGACTGGAGAAAACTAGCTGAGCCCAAGCATTCATTGATTCCTCCTTTCTTATTGCAGATGGAATGTGACCATTTGGTTCAAGCTCTTGTCACCATGGCCATGGCTTCTTCAATGTAATGGAGTGTACTTTTGAACTCTGAGCCAAAAAACTTCTTCCTTCCTTGAGTTGCTTTTGTTGGGGTATGTGGCAGTTTGACTATGCTTTGCCCGTGGGAGGTGGTCCTATTGGGAGGTGTGGCCTTATCAGAGGAAGTATGTCAGTGTGGGAGTGGGCCTTGAGGCTCCTAAGCTCAAGTGCTGCCCAGTGAAGAAGAAAGATTCATTCTTCTGGTTCCAAGCTCAAGTGCTGCCCAGTGAGGAAGAGAGATTCAGTCTTCTCCTTGTTCTCTCTGGAACAAGGTGTAGAACTCTTAGCTCTTAGCATTCTCTAGTGCCATGGACACTGCCATGCATCCTGCCTTGATGATAATGGACTGAATCTCTGAACCTGTAAGCCAGCCCCAATTAAATGTTGACCTTTGTAAGAATTGCCTTGGTCATAGTGCCTCTTCACAGCAATGGAAATCCTCACTAAGACAGGGTATTTTGCACAGCAGTAACACAAGTAACAAATAGAGTGGTATTCTACTGTATGAGCAGAAATAGTACTCTAATAGCTGGTCAGGAACTCTGAAACCATTATACTATCTATGACAATAATTTGTTAAGGTGATTCATGGGACACAGGCCATACTATTGTTCAGACTGGAAGGAATCACCAGGCTTGTGTTCAGCATTCAGGTGTAGTTGTATATGAAGGTCCCTTTCAAACGACAGGTCTTAGTATGTCAGAATGTGGCTCTATTCTCCATATTAATTTGTGTTATCATTTTTATATCAAACATGAAATGAAACAATCTTCTAACAAAACTAACAATGCTCAAAATAACATGTCTGAGCACCCAAAGGGAACTAACTAAGTGTAGCAGGCTTCCAGAGCCTGCCCCAGCATCCTCAGAATGCCACCTCATGAAATTGATCTGGGTCCCTGAGCTCCTCTTGGAGTGGCTCCTTCTCTCCCATGTTTGCACATCTGTCTTGGACAGCTGTGCTTTCCTTGGCCCCAAGCTAACTTCTGCCTATACTTTTTCTCTTCCAGTCCACTCTACAGAAGGAGTTGAGTCTTCCTAAGGGTGACCACTTGACATAGTTTGTTTTGGAGCCTAGATCAATAAAGGGAATGTTAGGACAAATATCCCTCTCCACTGAAGACCCTAATAGTCTCCTCTATTGTAGCAGATTTTAATCTGGCTTTAGGTGAACTCTTAAAATGGGATGCCCTCCCGTTGCCTCAGCAGCCTTCCCAAAAATTAGTCCTAGGTTTCTGCACTGGCTTCCAGATTCATACCAGTCATTAGAACATTCGTCTCCTACTATCTTGGAACTGTTGCCCTGATGTTTTTCCTATTATTCTGATTCCCGTTCATTCTTAAGTCTTGTTTGGCCTCAGTATTCTCTGTAGGATTCTATGGCTCTGTGGAAACCTCTCTATCCTCCTCTTCTAAACCACTCATTGTTGAGCTCATAGCCAGCCCCATTATCTGCTGCTTTGCATCAGTAGGCACCTTCACATTGAGTTCTCTGCATTCTAAGATATTCAAAGGAGATATCTATTATTTATTCCTAGTTCTCAGTGATGTTGTGTGATACAAGGAGATTCTCAAGGTCTTTCCTGGTTGATACAAACTAAGTAGCATGGGCAAATTCTAATTCTTTTCATGTGCCTTTAAGACTGTAGGAACCTAGGGCTTTTCCTCTACTTAATTACTTCTTAGTCTAATGGACATTATATATGCCTATCTTGGGCAAGAATAAAGCATATCCCAGTTATTCCACCCCATCTGTGTGGAGGCACATTTCCTGATGACAAGAGCTGTAGAATGCCTCCTGGCCTCCTTCTGGCCTTTGCCTACTTATGGTAAAGATTTGTGTTTCAGCAGAGAGTTTAGAGATTACTTTCATATCCTACTGAAGAGCTCTATTGCTTCATGGTGTCATTTACTGGATTCCATCCTAGGAAAGTTTTAGAGGTGGCAATGAGGCCAGCCTTTCAATGTGCTCATTAAATGCATGTGTAAATTTGGTGCTTTGTCATGATAGTGCATTAGAAGTCTGGGAAAAAAGAGACAGACACAGAGAGATAAATAAAAAATAAAAGGCACAGATGGGGCATGGACAGTTCCTCATTGCTTGTTCCGTATGATAGAACTCAACACATCTGGTCTGCTACGAAAAGCATCTTTGCACTAATTTGTTTGTCAGTATCCATTGAGAGGACGATCTGTCATCCTGTCGTATGTTGGCTGCCCCGAGATGTTTGAAGACAAGACTAGCCACAAATTGGAACTGTAGCCGCCTGGGAATGAGTGAAGGAAACCACCAGCTGTTTGAAGAAGTAGCAACTGTATTTTTTTTTTTTAGCTGAAATTTTACCATAAGCTCTCAAGAAAAATTGGCAGCTGCATAGAAAATGCTAATCACAGTAATAGGGCAGTAAATTCATTCCTTCTCCATCTTGTTGTGTGTGTGTATGTGTGTGTGTGTGTGTGTGCTCACATGCATATGCATGTGTATGTGCATGTGGTCCATAACACACACACACACATATACACACACACAATCTTTATTAATAGAGGGAAGAAGTAGAATCAGGTAGTCAGGATTGAAAGGGATGGAAACTCCCTTGCTCTTGCATATTTTGAGTGTTTCTAAGAGACCATCACATCTTGGTTTACAGGAAGAAGAATTGAGATTTCATTGTCTGGATCATTTGGTTTCCTGATGGCCTGCTCTAGTCATGGCTCTTCAACTTCACACACCACCTGAGTCTGAGAACACATTATCTCTGATGGAATCCATTCATTTAGTTTTTTGGTATCCTGAATAGATTTTAATCTTTCCAGAGAATGGAAACACAAGTCTTTGYCCTAGAACACAATTATAAATGCTCAACAAATGCTATCTGCATTGAATTTAAAGCTATATCTTTTGAACAGTATGGAAAGTATCTAATTTCTGAAACTGAATGTGCTGCCAGCCAATGTTCCAAAGATTCCTTTGCATATCTTGTCTGATCTTCATGTGGCTGGTCTTTGTGGAGCATCCTGAATGTGAAAATTCTGCACTCAGCTTTCTTGGCTCTCTCAGTATCACTACAAAGTGCAACCCTTTGCTAGAGTCTTTCTGAGGTCTCAGATGTTGCCTGCCAATAAAAACTAGTTTTGATTCCCACATTCCTCTGACTTCCCCTCCTTGTCAGGATCTTAGTTTGTAGTCTGAATTCCATGACTGAACTAGATTTATTTTTATCTCTATCAAGACATTATGGGTATGTAACACATGTGCTCGAATAGATTAGAAAATATTGACCCTTGTCTTCTAACTATTACTCAGTTGTTAGAGAATGTACAAACATGGTGAAAAAATGACTCAGGGGTTCATCTCAYGGAGAAGGTATCCACAGGAATGTGGGAACATTCTCCAGTTTTCCTTTCTCTTTAAGTCATTGGGAATAGGCGGTATTTATGTTTTATGATTGATCTACCATAACAAAATCAATCAGTATAGAGAAAGACTGACATGGAAAAGGGACTCTTTAAAATGTTAKTTTGGGATTTCTGGCTAGTACCAGAAAGCAAGGTCATACAGGGAACATTTTATTACCACTGGACAACATATCAATTCTTTTGTTTTCTATCATTAAGTTGGATTGCTTTGTTCTTCGAAGTTGTACTGTCATTGTGTAGTCTAAAAGAAAAAAAAATCAAGGAATGAAGTATAGAAAGAAAGGGATGTATGTTCAATTCTCCCCAAGTGTGAAGCACAGAACTTACTATGTTGAAGGAAGAACATGTGATAGGTAGAGCTTCGTGGATATGTTCCTTTGTCCATCTGCTTACAAGTCTATATTTGCTTAGGCTGTGAGCTGCTGAGTAAGGAAGACATGTGTTTTGCCCAAAGGGAAATGAGCATTACCTCACAAGTCTACCTTATTCTTAGGGAAATGGAGAAGGGTGGACTGTAGTAGGCAGTCCTTGTTATTTTAAGTTATTTTAAAATTTATCTCTAAGATTGAATCTTATCGTTTAGATAACNGGAACTGTAGCCGCCTGGGAATGAGTGAAGGAAACCACCAGCTGTTTGAAGAAGTAGCAACTGTATTTTTTTTTTTTTAGCTGAAATTTTACCATAAGCTCTCAAGAAAAATTGGCAGCTGCATAGAAAATGCTAATCACAGTAATAGGGCAGTAAATTCATTCCTTCTCCATCTTGTTGTGTGTGTGTATGTGTGTGTGTGTGTGTGTGCTCACATGCATATGCATGTGTATGTGCATGTGGTCCATAACACACACACACACATATACACACACACAATCTTTATTAATAGAGGGAAGAAGTAGAATCAGGTAGTCAGGATTGAAAGGGATGGAAACTCCCTTGCTCTTGCATATTTTGAGTGTTTCTAAGAGACCATCACATCTTGGTTTACAGGAAGAAGAATTGAGATTTCATTGTCTGGATCATTTGGTTTCCTGATGGCCTGCTCTAGTCATGGCTCTTCAACTTCACACACCACCTGAGTCTGAGAACACATTATCTCTGATGGAATCCATTCATTTAGTTTTTTGGTATCCTGAATAGATTTTAATCTTTCCAGAGAATGGAAACACAAGTCTTTGYCCTAGAACACAATTATAAATGCTCAACAAATGCTATCTGCATTGAATTTAAAGCTATATCTTTTGAACAGTATGGAAAGTATCTAATTTCTGAAACTGAATGTGCTGCCAGCCAATGTTCCAAAGATTCCTTTGCATATCTTGTCTGATCTTCATGTGGCTGGTCTTTGTGGAGCATCCTGAATGTGAAAATTCTGCACTCAGCTTTCTTGGCTCTCTCAGTATCACTACAAAGTGCAACCCTTTGCTAGAGTCTTTCTGAGGTCTCAGATGTTGCCTGCCAATAAAAACTAGTTTTGATTCCCACATTCCTCTGACTTCCCCTCCTTGTCAGGATCTTAGTTTGTAGTCTGAATTCCATGACTGAACTAGATTTATTTTTATCTCTATCAAGACATTATGGGTATGTAACACATGTGCTCGAATAGATTAGAAAATATTGACCCTTGTCTTCTAACTATTACTCAGTTGTTAGAGAATGTACAAACATGGTGAAAAAATGACTCAGGGGTTCATCTCAYGGAGAAGGTATCCACAGGAATGTGGGAACATTCTCCAGTTTTCCTTTCTCTTTAAGTCATTGGGAATAGGCGGTATTTATGTTTTATGATTGATCTACCATAACAAAATCAATCAGTATAGAGAAAGACTGACATGGAAAAGGGACTCTTTAAAATGTTAKTTTGGGATTTCTGGCTAGTACCAGAAAGCAAGGTCATACAGGGAACATTTTATTACCACTGGACAACATATCAATTCTTTTGTTTTCTATCATTAAGTTGGATTGCTTTGTTCTTCGAAGTTGTACTGTCATTGTGTAGTCTAAAAGAAAAAAAAATCAAGGAATGAAGTATAGAAAGAAAGGGATGTATGTTCAATTCTCCCCAAGTGTGAAGCACAGAACTTACTATGTTGAAGGAAGAACATGTGATAGGTAGAGCTTCGTGGATATGTTCCTTTGTCCATCTGCTTACAAGTCTATATTTGCTTAGGCTGTGAGCTGCTGAGTAAGGAAGACATGTGTTTTGCCCAAAGGGAAATGAGCATTACCTCACAAGTCYACCTTATTCTTAGGGAAATGGAGAAGGGTGGACTGTAGTAGGCAGTCCTTGTTATTTTAAGTTATTTTAAAATTTATCTCTAAGATTGAATCTTATCGTTTAGATAACGCATAAATAGAGCCACAAAACACATGATTTAAATGAAGACCAAAAAAGGTTAGCCTTTTCAAAAAACAGTGCTGGAAATCTTAAATTACAATTCCTAGAAAATGATCCATAGACTAACAAATTAAACTTTATAAAAATTTTAAAAGTTTGCTCTGAAGAATATTTTAAGAGTGTAAAGCAAAGTAAAGGCTAGAGAAAACATTTGTAAATGACTAGAATATAAATGTATAAAGATTTTTTCCCCCAAACTTGGCCGTAATGGTCAGTCTAATTAGAAATTGGAAAAGACAAGTTATTTTACTGACTAGGGTTCATAAATGACAAATTAGCATGTGAAAAAATGTCTAACATGAGGGCTGGTGAGATGAATCAGGAGTCAAGATGATTTGCTGTTTGCGCTGAGGACCTGATTCCCAACACCCATGTTAGATGGCTCACAACGTCCTGTACTTCCAGCTGCAGGAGACTTGACACCCTTATCTGGTCTCCATGAACACATGCACACATGCACACACACACACACACACACAAATATACACACACACTTAAATAATAAAACACATCTTTAAATAATAAAAAGATGTCCAGTAGCATTAGTTATTGAGAAAATTCAAGTTTAAACACAGTGAGACATTACCAGGCACATAGGAGAATGGCTAATGTAAATAAGTAGTGAATATAGCAAGTGTGGTAAAGATAAAAGGAACCTGAACCTGTCATTTATATATCATTGGTAGGAATGTACATTGATATATTCAATCTGAAAAAACAGGCTGATACTTTCTTATAAAACTAAACATGTAACTAGTATGTGATCCAGAGACTATATTCTTGGATGTTAATCATAGAGGAAATGAAATTTAGGTTTGTGTAAACCTGTGCATGGGTATTCTTTACTCATAGTACCT
>BDUI01002559.1:52826-70265 GCA_002335545.1 Apodemus speciosus | reverse complement strand
TCTTGTTATTTGTGTGTGTGTGTGTGTGTGTGTGTGTGTGTGTGTGTGTGTGTGTGTTGGTATCTTTCTCAGACACTGACTGTTGGTTTGCAAGTGGGGAGCTCTGGGTTCAGAGGAAGACTTTTCTCTCACATGAATGGAGGGAGGCTGTAGCCACCTACTTTCCCTGACATCTTTCTTCCTGGAGAATCAGACACCATACGCAACTGCCCCTTTCTTCTTTCATGTGCAATTTTAGAAACTGAGGCCCTAAGATGGAGACTCAACTACAAATTCTTTGGCTTGTGTTTTGGAGACAGGATTAAACTTCCACAGTGTTCAGTGCTGACCTGAAAGAAGTGACCAGCTACACATTGCAGGCAGGATGCAACATCCTTGACCCGACTTCCAGTGTGCCATGTTGGAACTCTGGTGGCTAGACCACGTAGTAGAGAAGACCGGGGGTGGGGGGAGGTGGAGGTGAGGGGCGTTTGAGGACCCGCTCTTCAGTCCCTAGCTGTGTGACCACAGGAATGCCTTTCAGTCCTCAGATCTAAATGACCTGTTTGGGGGATGTCCAAGGCAGAAAAGAAACTCTTCTTTATAGCTTAGCTTTGTTTTCAACTGGTTTTCTGGAGAATTCCATTCAAAGAATGTAGGATAGAATGGTAGCATTTTCATCATGTTTAGATATGATCTTCTGACCCTCAAACACTAGTGTGCTCACCACTACACACACTAGACTGGACTTCCATAAACTTTGGGTCCGGAGTGATACACAAGTAAGAGTGTAGAATAAGGGGTGCTGGACAATGGCTTCTGTGGAGCAGACACTGCACTGTGTGTCTTTTGCTTATGAACTTTTGCAGCTCTCTCAGCTAGGGGCGGAGCTCCAGAAGAGCAGTGCTCTAAACCACTGAGTCATCTCTCCAGCCCAGGTTTACACTAGTACATGACTACTTTCTATTCAATTTCCCTCAGCAGTAACCTGCCCATTTTCTCACTCTTGGTTGACTTTTCTTTGTCCTCGTTCTATATCTTCACTCCTCTGAAAGTGTTTATAAACAATATGTGCTCAACTTTTTGAGGTATCCAAACAAGGCATTGTCCCAAAGCTGAAAAAAGATCCTGGTGCAGATGTCTGTGATACCTCCTGCTTCCATTCAGGGCCTGTTAAGTAGGACTACAGTTGCCAAATGCCCACAGCGGTGTCAGGACCCAGTGCATATGCCAAAACTCAACTGAACTGGGGAAAACAAAGAACATTGTCTAACACAGTCATCTTTAACGGAAGCAAGTTGTGGAGCTAATAATGGTCTTATTTTCAATGGACCGAATTAAATTATACTTCCCGTCTTGTATCTTAATTAAAGGGATAAAAATGGTTTCACATTTTAATTAGTAAGTATATCTGGAAAAGACTTAAATTAATATGGGAGTCATCACCATAGGAGGGCAGCTCTCTGCCAAAATTCTCGAGGCCAGAGAGAGCTCAAAGGAAGGCATCTTCTATCAGGCACAAGCCACAGCTCCGACTGCGGCTCTTCCAGCTCTCTGAAAGGATAAAAACTGCTGGCTGGCAACTTGTTGAAGAGACATGTTCATTTATTCTCAGGAAGAATCATGTAGTGTGTGTGTGTGTGTGTGTGTGTGTGTGTGTGTGTGTGTGTGTGTNGTGTGTGTGTGTGTGTGTGTGTGTGTGTGTGTGTGTGTTTGTGTGTGTGTGTCTATGTGTGTGTGTATGCAGGTACATACTAATGAGATGGCTAATCTTGTTTGTCAACTGGATTACATATAGAATCAACTAAACCCCAAGCAGCTGCTCATGCCTGTGAAGAATTTTCCTGATTGGATCAAGCCAGCAGGCGAAGAAAGGAATAACGGTGTTAGTAGAGGTGATTGATCCACACTACTAGGGAGGAATTGGATTGCTGCTCCACAGTGTAGGTAAAGAAGATAATGTCTGAGGTGCAGGGGATCCTTTAGGGCATCTCTTGGTATTACCATGTTCTGTGATTAAAGTCAACGGGACACATCAGTAAGCTAATCCAGGCAGGATGACAAAGGGCCTGGACCCTTCAGGAATGAAGACAGGAGTCACTCCTCCAAGAAAAGAACCAAGACATGAGAAGGTACTTGCTGAGGGTAGAGAAATACAGAATGGGTAGTAGAGAAAATTATTTATAAATATCAGCTAAGGCCATATGAACCAGTTGCAGATATGATTATTGTAATTAACATGAGTATTTGTTTTTTTTGTTAAAAATATTTTTGTGCAGATACACACATACATTAGGCAATATTTGTGCCTTCTTTCCTTTTCTATGCCATGTGAAGACACACACACACACACACACACACACACACACACACACAAAACCAGTTCTTTTCCTTTGGAGAACCCTGACTAATATGTGTATATGTGAGTAGAAGCCAGAGGTCTGCCTCATGGGTTATCCATCTTGCTTTCTGAAGCAAGGTCACTGGCCTGGGACTTCACTGATTCAGCTAGACTGATTGGTCACTGAGCCTGAAGAACCTGCCTTCCTCAACCTCCCCAGTGCTGTGATTACAAATACATGTGACCATCCTTGAGTCCTGAGGATCCAGCTCAGATCTTCACATTTTTTTTGACAAGCAGTTTATTGACTAAGCCATCTCTGCAGCCCCAAACTGTCCCCTATCTGTGTGGACATCTTCTTTAAGGTATTTGAAAATGACATGAGAGTCATGAGGAGGGTGGCGACAGAAAGTACCTTAGTGATGTCTCTGCTCTGACTTGCCCCAGATGGGAGCTTCAGGGTCTTTTCCAGAAGCTTTGCTGGCACAGCCTAATCACAGGGAATGATGATGGTAGTGGTGGTGTTTAGGAGCCTAGCCCCTGGATTTTACCCAGCAGCTATTTCTAGTGCTTGTCCTGTGCAGGTTGGGACAAGAGCCGGGGCTGAGGATTGTTTCCTTTTCTTCTGTCTGGAGAGAAAACAATGTGAGACAAAGCTTGTTTATCCCAAGTGTCTGACTTCTCTGCAGGTGTGCCGGCAAACTGAGGGATTTATTTAGCTAGTTTGACTTCACATTTGTACAAAAGATACAGCTGTCATTCAGAGCCTAGGGGGCTTGCTTTGTAGATTTCCCTCCACTGTGGATACTAAAATCTACAGATTGCTCAAGCCCCTTACATAGAACATAGAGCATTGTCATAGACCCCACCCACTTCTGCATTCTTTACATTGGCTGTAGGTCACTTGCAATATCCAATACATTTTAAACACCATGAACAAAGGTGTTAGACTATATTGTTAGGGGGATGAAGACAAGAAAAATATGTTTATACATGTTCAGTACAGATAGAATTTTTTCCCTAAYATCTTGGCTATTTGGTTGAGCTTGAGGATGTAGAAATCTAGATTTGAACAGCTAATTGTATAAATCTATTAAAACAGTGGCTCTCGACCCCTCTAATGCTGCAATACAGTTCCTCATGTTGTGGTGACCCCCAATCATAAAATTATTTTCATTGCTACTTCATAATTGTAATTTTGTGACTGTTATAAATCATAATGTAAGAATCTGATATGTGACCCCTATGAAAGGGTCATTCTGACTCCCAAAAGGGTCACGACCCACAGGTTGTGAACTGCTATATTACAGACCTGATCAGAAGCCATAGACATGGAAAAGGAAGGAACCAAGCTGGACTAACGTGCAGTCCCATCACTCACAGATAACCACTGGGGATGCTTAGGTGTGGGTCCTTCTGGGTTCACTTGGCATCTGCCTCCTGGGACTCTTAGCACCATCCTGGTACATGGCATGGTAAGCTGAGAGTGTCTTCTGCTTTGTGATTCTGTGATGAACTGGCTAATACTGTAATAGATGGTGACTCAGTTCCCCCATTAAACCATGTAAGAGAAGAAAACTTATTTACTGCACAGTAGCAGTAGATAGTAACACGGGCCAAGAGGGG
The DNA here is from genome assembly GCA_002335545.1 of Apodemus speciosus. Taxonomy (NCBI): domain Eukaryota; kingdom Metazoa; phylum Chordata; class Mammalia; order Rodentia; family Muridae; genus Apodemus; species Apodemus speciosus. Next base: position 66,319 of record BDUI01002559.1, on the reverse strand, counting down.
GAAGTGAGATAATTATATTTTAATTAAAATTAAAAACTATTTTCAAAGAGATTATATCCTGAAGTGCTGAGCTCAGTGGCTCAGCAGGTAAAGATGCTTGCCAGGAAACCTGATGACCTGAGCTCAATCACCAGGTCCCACATCGCAGAAAGAGACCAGCTCCAAAAGTTGACCTCTGACCCCCACATGTATGCTGTGGCATGTGCAATCCCACCACTACAACCACATCCACCTACATACAATACAATAAATGTAACAATCATTTATAAAATGTCTTATCTATCAAGGTAAGGCCTTTGACTCTGGCAATCTCCATTCCAGAGAATTCCTCGTTTGGTCAGGGTGCGCATATTTATGTGCTCTTCCCTCTATGTGAACGATGGCCGCTCTCATAGGCCAGTGTACTGCTGCAGGAGGTTAGTGTGAGCYGTGCAGCAGGGCAGTTTCCTCCAAGCACATAACTGCAGTTGTGCATGGCGAAGGCTGAGGACCCAGACTGTGGAGCCCAGGGCCTGCAGCACCATGGTGTCAGGTGACAGCACACCCAGGCCTGCAATCTGACCAGAAGTGAGGTTTTTCTGAGTGAGATTTGTGGATCAAATTGAGATAATATCCTGATGGGGACATTTCCAATTTCTTGGTCTCTTACTAATGGCCTTCCCCTGCCACAAACTCTTGCTTTGGTCTCCTTGTAATTCCCTCTCTCCATCTCCCCACCTTCTAAGACCTTTACTTTCCCTCCTTTTCAGCCTGAAGCAAGAAACTCCTCTTTGATTTCCCAGTAGACAGTTCATACAAGTCTGTGTGTGAGGACTTTACTAAAGAGTTGGAGGTCAGAGGGGAGTTCTTAAAAATGAGAGCACATAGGAGGGGAGGCCCGGGCCGTGTGTTACTTTTCTGTTGCTGTGGTAAACACCGTGAGCATCTCAGTGAGGGTTCCATTGCTGTGAAGAGACGCCACGGCCAAGGCAATTCTTCTAAAGGAGAACATTTAACTGGGGCTGACTTAGAGGTTCAGTGGGTTAGTTCGTTATCACCATGGTGGGAACCATGGTAGCGCGCAGGCAGACATGGTGCTGCAGGAGGAGCTGAGAGTTCTCCATCTTGATCCTCAGGCAGAAGTGACTGACTGCCACATTAGGCTTAGCTTGAGCATGAGACCCCCCAAAGCCTGCCTCCACAGTGACACACTTCCTTCAACAAGGCCACACCTCCCAATAATGCCACTCCCCGTGGGCCAAGCATTCAAACACATGTCTATGGGCGCCATTCCTATTCAGGCTACTGCAATGACCAAGGCAACTTATAAAACAAAGAATTTATTTGGGCTTCTGGTTCCAGAGGAATAAGAGCCCATCGTAGCAGGGTGGCATCGCGGCAGGCAGGCGGTATTGTGCAAATGGCTGGCTCAGTCATAAGAGCAGAGGGCTGAGAGCGCACTTCTTCAGACTGCAAGCATGAAACGGAGCAAAATGGAAGTGGTGTGAGGCTTTTAATCTCAAAGCCCTCCCAAGAGACGCGTTTCCTCCAGCAAGACTGCATCACTCAAAGCTCCCCCAACAGTGCCACCATCTGAGGATCAAGTATTCAAATGCCTGAGTCTATGGATGACATGTCTCATCTGACCAGCACAGGCACCATTATTTTTGGCTGGAGGCCTGTTTGCTGCTAGGGTCAGGCTCAAGGCCCTCTTATCAGATTTTATGGTGTTGTCTTTCCTCCCCAGCTGTCTTTCCATCTGCTCTCTTTGTGTTGTCCAAAACTCTTCTCTCTGGCAGTCATGGGATCACTTCAGAGTTCCTCTTGTTTTGTTGTGCTAAGTGATCCATGTCCCTTCTTTTCTTAAACTCCCACATATGGACTAACCTCAGGGCCTCCTGTTAGAGTCTGAAGGCCCAGGCATCATCCAAAGCAAATGACCATCTGCTGTAGAGACAATTTTGCCATCTCTCTACAGCACAACAGTGAAGATGCAGTGTTGCTGTATGTGTATGAATGTTCTCTCTGCATGCACATATGTGAATGAGTGTGTGTGTGTGTGTGTGTGTGTGTGTGTGTGTGTGTGTGTGCCTGGTTTTCATGGAGGCCAAGAGAGGGCATCAGATCCCCTAGAACTGGAGTTACAGATAGTCATGAGCTGCCATGTTGGCTCTGGGAATGAACTTGGGTCTTCTGCAAGAGCAGTAGGTGCTCTTCGCCACTGAGATGTCTCTCCAGCCCCAGTGATGTGTTCCTTAATCTTTTTCTTTCCTTTGAATTATAAAAAGTTTTGGGGAGTATGCAGCAGGGAGGCTCGCATCTACTTAGCCAGTCTTTGAACTCAACTCTTAGAAGTGAAATTTAAGTGAGAAAATAGGAGAATGCATATCTGGACTTTTGGGTACACTATAGGTTTCTATTTCTATCACCCTTATCCCTTCCAACCCCACAACACTAAGTAGGAAAAAAAGAAGGCTAAAGGGGAAAGAGGGCGTCAATATCATTAGACTTACTTCTTGCTGATTAGGGGCATTGAGCTCCTTGGGGCTAGTTTGACCTTCACCCAGCAGGATATCCAATTTCTTCTCATCTCTTTGCACATGAACACTTGACAAACCTTGACAAACAGCAATCAACAGTAAAAACTGACAGTATCTAACCACCAACTGGCTAACCAGCCCCTCCTATTGGGGTTCTAGCATTTGCGTATCCTCTGAAAAGTCCCCAGAATCTCAAATGTTACACACTTGCAAAAATTATCTGAAGCTGGCAAAATTACACCCCTGCTAGAGTGCAAGGCAAATAAATCCTAGTCAGCTGCTGTGGGCACTCTGAAGCAGCCTGTATCCCACACCTGGGATTAAAACAAATTCATATTCCTATGGCGTTTCTATGTTRTTTTTAAAGAAACCAAAATTCTCACTACAAGATGTTCGCAGTGTTTGATGCACACTACTGACTACAGTGTAGAGAAGAGGCACCTTCACACTGTTCCAGAAGGACTAGGTGAGGCTCCATCCCCCTTCCTTTGGCTCACTTTGGATAGGAAGGGAAAGAATCAACAATTTGATGGGTGCAGGTTACATCTGCATGTTGATGTCATTTCAGAAGCCATTTCCTAGGATGTGTCTGCATAACCAGGGAAGGAGGAGCCCTCTGCAGACACCCCACGCATCACCTATCTGACAGCAAGCTTCCAAATGGAATCTTAAGTTCCACACAACCATTTATCAAAGAGTTTCCGGATGCCACTTTTCAATTTGCATTAGACATTTCCAACATATTAATGAGATGCTGTTATTAATGTATATATTTTTGACTGTTCTATTCAATTTTGTATTTGAAGTTAATGAGCCTACAGGGTTAAGCCAACTCCCCAGGGAGAGTATGCAATTGCTATTCCTTGCAGTCCATGGTGATATCCTCAGAAGGGCACATGAAAGTCACAATCAACTCTGGCAGCCCTTGTCAGTCACCTACCTCTTCTACTGCTGAAACTGGCTCCAGCACCGTGTCTGACTCCCAGTCCCCTTTGCTCCGAGAAAGGTCTACTACTGCTCACTTCTCGGATCCATTCAGACATTGGGCAAGCCTTAGAGTGGTTTCATCTCTTGGTTTGCTTTTAGTTGGTGGTAACCCTAGAGCCCAGAGCATAGCAGTTTCTTCAGAGGCAGCTCAAACTAAGGAGAATCAGGTGGTTAAACTAAGTCTGGCTTCCTTGGGGACACTGTTCCCTGGTATCTAACCATCAATTTAGGTTCTAACTGTATTGTTCTGGGCTTGAGGCCAATGCTCCCGAGTGCTACTGCCTGGAACAGGCCTTCAACCTCTTAGCCCACAAGGGCTTGGGTTTTAGGAAAAAAACGTTCAAATCTAAGGCATTCATTGCTACCAATCTATGTCCCCCCAACCCAAGCTGCTCCTCACCTCTCCTAAGTTCAGAGACAAGTGTCCTTACCAGTGGGACCAAGAGGCCTTGGTTACCTAAGCAAAGGGATAGCCAACTCATCTAGCTGAATGTAGGACTCTCTGGTAGGTAGCTAGAGATCCTGGGACATAAAATCAACTGCCTCTCATCTCTAGTCCCATACATGGGGCCTCTCCTCCCACAAAGGGGGACCACAGCCCCAGGGTATCAGCATTAGGGTGAGCACAGGGGCCTCAGGGGCTCATGCTTTGCCTGCTGTCTCTAACCCTGTTTTTTACTTTATTCTGAATTCTAGGCACCACATCTGAATTGTCATTCTACATTTTGAGGTTTGGGACTCAGCATCCACAGGATTCTCAGCTTTCTCTGGAACTGACAGGCACCATGTTCACTGCTCATCAGGCTCTAAGGTGCTACAAGGAAGAGTTGCTGACATCGGCCCTCAAGAGCCAGCAGAGTGCCTAGCTGGGATACTGTGGGTTGGGAAAGTGCCATTCTTCTACCAACTGCAAACCTTATTCTGGACCAGGTTGGCATGGTTTAGATTGGTGTCCTGCCACAGCCTGCCTAGATCCGGACCTTCCCCCAGGACTTTGGACTGCCTATTATCTCCCTGCTTCAGTCTGAGAGCCTGGGTAACTGCTTTAGTTCCAAGCATCTCTTGTGTCTGAGCTCCTCCACTTGGGCTTCTCTCTTGTGGTCAGGTTCTTCTATTCACCAGGATTGCCCAAACTATTCAGAGTTCATTGCACCCCATCATACACAGAACAACAGATTCTGCTCAGCCATTATTCCAGGGAAAAGGCCGTGAATTTCAGCATGAGACTAATCTTGGTTCTGGGCTCCAACAGAATCACTCTCACCTTGTGTACATAGTTCGCTACCCACTTCTGGTCCTCGGTTTCTCAAACTGTAGAATGTGAAGATGAGGCTTCACTTGAAGATGGTTGTGAGAAATGGATGTGAGCATTTGTATGCAAGGCCCCGAGGCATGAGTGGAGAGGTTTTCTTGCCTCTTTTCTCTTCTTTCTACCTTCTTTTCAGTGTAAGGGTCCTTGTTACTATAGAGACAAGGTGGTATCCCTGCAATGTGGTAATAGAGCTGATCATAAGTAGGAAGAGCTTTGTTTCTTCCGTTGTCTAGGTGAGAAGAATGGAATGGGAGGGGGGCTAGTCTGGAGAGATTCAGCAAAGGCTAGAAAAATCTGAGGAGGTGGCAGCTGTCCAGCTGAGACTGTATACCAAATACCCACTCTGTAATAGAAAGCCCACAGAACTTTCCAGAATTTGTAACCAAAGGGCTACAGACAAGAAGTGTTAATGTTAATCTTCCTCTTCCTGTTTTCTTCTCCTGGAGACAGTGCAGTCTCTCCCACCTTCCTCTCTTGCATGTATCAGACCACAGCTGAGTCAAAGTTCGCTCTTGACCCCATGACAGGCATCTAACACTGGCCCCAGTCCTTCATCCTCTGGTGATTAGCTTCATCGGGGCCCTTTGTGCTAGCCTCCTCATGGCCATGTCGGGGTGGTCGGGTGGTTTAACAGGAAGGGCATTTTATGCGGTTTGGATGCAGAGCTGAGCTGATAGGCGCAGGGTGACGGGCAGCCGTCAGCCAACCTAAGGTAGAGCCTCTTTTTCATGTTGGATATCTTTTAGAGAAGATTCCCAGTTGCCTTAACTCCACAGCAAAGCTCAGAACTCAAGAATCCTATCATTTGCTGACAGTCACCACAGATTTCTGTGATGGGTAAGCTTCACTTAAACCACTAAAAGTTGATAATGAATATGCAAATAGATCAAGGATTTGGCTCATCTTCTTATCCCTTTGTGAGCATTCAGCCTCTTTTGAGTATCTCTGCTGTGTCCACACTCTAGGGACTGCTGGCCTGTTCCCAGGTTGTTCTTTCCAGTCTTCTAAGATTTGTTAGGGCTTCAATCATTTAGATCTGAGCCCAGAGCCTCAGCTCTTCTATCTCAGGGAGAGAGCACCCGTTCAAGCAGTCCTGTGGTTCATTCGCTGACTTCCGCCCAGGGCCTCACTCTGGATGGAGGGAGGAGACTATGGAATCCTTCACCTTCACCTCAGCTTAGTGAAGCCAAGTGAGATCCTAGGCTTCCTAGCAACAGGCTGGGCCTGGAAGCCTGCCTTGTGGCATGTTTGTACAATGTGTTCTCTGTTTACAAGGTTGAAATGGAGTCAATCTGCCTTGAGGCTGAGTTAGGTGTCTCTCCTTAGATACATTCTTCCTTGGCACAGCCCAGTTAGGGCAGAGTTGAAGAAACAAGGTGTTCCCCACCCAGAGTTCTCCTTAGAGCTGGGCATCATGATTCTGCTATTCATAGGAATTGGTTAGCTGCTGCCAAGCAGGGGTTACAGGATGCATAGAGTAGTAGTTCGAATCAAAAGCAATGGTTAGAATGCCTAATACAGACACATAGGCTCTGGCCAATCAGAACAAACAATAGTCATAATTGTAGGATAGAGGATCAGCCAAAATGTGAGTTCACATCCATTTCTTAATTTAACTTTAGCCACAGTTATGTGAAATGGGGTTTGAAACTTTTCAATTTTAAAGATGGGGAAACTGAGGCACAGAGATGGCCTTGGTCTTGATACACTTCTTGTTCATAGAGGGTCATAGTCCTATTGGAGGCTTCAAAGAAGAAAGGATTGTAAGCGTCAATACACATGCATACACAAGGACATTGTCAGAAGACAATATTTGCTTATCTGGGAAGTGAAAATGGAAGACAGAAGTGGGGAAAGTTATGTAACCAGGATGTCAGCACTCATGTTATTGGTCATCACAAATAGCAGTACGCAAAGACAGGAACTGAATAGGTAAGCTGTGCTTTATTCAGGGAGCCATCGATGTAAGAAGGAAGTGGTTAACACCCTTTGAAAAACTGACTTTCCTCTCATTTCCAACCAGGAAGCTTATAGGTGAGGAAGGTAAGGTATGGTTGGAGAGATCATTCTGGAACTTAGTCTTACCCCTCTGGTCATATAGTCAGCCACATTTCTAAGACTTGTGATGTCTGTGCCTCTGTAGTTATCAATCCTTGCACTTTTCCCACATGCTCTGGATATCTGAGCTCAGACACTTCTTTGAACTCTAATTCTAGTTAGCTCTCTGCCCCTGTCAACTCAGTATTCCCGTGATGGTTATCAATTTGACATAACCTAGAATCACCTGGTAAAAGAGTCTCAAAGAAATAATGTCTATACTGACTAAACTGTAGGTATGTCTGTGGAGGACTGTATTAATGAGTTAGTTGCTATGGGAAGACCCAGCCCACGTGGGTGGCACCATTCCCTAGGCAGGGGATTCTGAACTGTATAGGCACGGAGAAACTGAGTTGAGCAAGTGGGAAGGAAGAGGGATACCTATACTTGTTTTTCTTTGCTCTTGACTGTGAGTGTGACAAGTTATTTAAAGTTCTTGCTTTGATTTTTCTACAATGATAGACTATTGTCTAGAACAGTAGGCTAAAATAAACTCTTTTCTTCCCTAGTTGCTTTTTGTTTATTAGAGCAAGAGAAATGAAATTAGAACAATTTCTTAAGCTGGGAAATTTTGGGCTGAAGGCTAGCTCAGAGCCAACAAGCAATTAAGAATGCACACATGCTAAACTATTAATACCACACATGTACAGATTCTTTCTGTAATATGGAATATTAAAAGTGCCCCACATATTTTCCTCATCCCCTATCAGTTGATATTTAAGGAGAAAAATCAATAAGGTGAATACCAATGACTGAATTATAATAGGCTACTGCAGCTGGTGCTCTGGAAACCCTCTAGAAATGATGTGGCCATTGTCTAGGGACTGTCACTAGAAAGCAGCATGAATGGGTACATATCCACTCTCTGACACCCCACTTGGGCATTGCCTTCTCTGCATCAGGTGGCTGTTTGGAGCCAGCTCTGAAGACACCAGCAAAATAGAGAAGAAAGACCTGTATTTGAGGGCTGAGAACCATCTTTATAGCCACAGGCACACCCAGTAGACAGGGCATGGAGTGGCTGATAGATCCCAAAGGACAAAAAATATGGGAAGTCTGTGTCACCATCATGGGCTTCTTCCCCATGGGGAGGATATAGTCTTATTCCATGCCTAGGGCAATGCTCCATTCTCTGGAAAGCATAAGGACCTTGGCCCTTTACCTTCCACTTCCACAGTTCTGGTGTCTTCCTTCCAGGCAGACTTCATTCTCTTAACCTCTGACTCGTTTGGGGAAACTTACAAGGCGCAACAGTACAAGGAAGCCTTGCTTAGGCTCTGGTGAGACATGTCCTCTAAGACTGGCTCTCCTTCATTAGGGAGCCCCACACCCCATCCCCACTAGCCTGTAGTTGTTTCTGCACACTGCCACATGGTCCAGTGGGAACACTTTAATTTTGGRTGCCACTGGTTTAGTGTATACTAACAAATGCATCCACTGGTCAGAACATTATTTACCAGTCATTTTATCTCTACCTCAGCACTGACTGTACCTTGATAGGAATAGTTCCCACTCCACAGCAGAGATCTGTCCCTCTAGTCTGGGAGTGACAGGAGATCTACTCCCAAAGATGCTGCAGAACCAAAGGACAGAGGTGTCAGGAAGTTGCCTGGGGATGACCGAAAGAAGGTCTTTTCAGGGAGTTTGCTTAAATGTTTAAATGATATATTAGAGAGAGCCAAGCCAGCTGCTCAATGGCATTTATGTATGTATGTATGTATGCATGTATGTATGTATGTATGTATGTATATATGTATGTATTGCGTGTTTATGTGAATGTGTGCATATATGTATCTAGCCAGAGGCTGACATCAGATTCTTTCTTTTTTGTCTTTCCTAATTGCTCTTCACTTTGTCTTGTCATTTTTTCTTTTCTCTTCCCCTTTTTCTTTTCCTTCCTTTCTTCCCTTCTCTTTCTCCCTTTCTTCCTCTCATCTTTCTCCCTCTCTTCCTTCCTCCCTCCCTCTCTCTCTCCCTCCCCCCCTCTCTCTTCCTCTTATTTTTTGATACAGGGTCTCCCACTGAATCTGGAGCTCACCACTTCATCTATACTTGCTGACAAGTAAGGCCCAAGGATTGCCCCATTTCTGCTCCCCGGTACTGGGCTACACGTCTCTATGATCAGCATCTCACATGGGTGCTGAGGAGCCAAACTCATGTTCTCATGATTGTGCTGCAGCCATTTTTACAACTGTGAGCCATCTCCCCAGCCAGCAGTCTTCATTCTGCAGAAAGTGCTGGCTAGGGGCTTGTGATGGAGGCCGGAAGCCTGGCCTCATAATCTGTGTAGAGGAATTTTTAATCTATCTTGAAGTCAGTGGGGAGCCATTGGGAGTAATGAGAAGGACACTGACCAGTGGTTTTGAAGGCATTTGTCACAGGCTTTTCTCAAGATGATGTTTGCATGGATGGTGAAAACCACAGCCAAGGAACCTGGAAAGGAGACTGCTAGCATGACTAAAAAACTGGCTGGGGTTGGGGAACCCCATATTAGAACTGACTTTTCCCAGTGGAGTGTCTAGCCTCGAGGTATAGTAAGGTTTGGTTTTGAGGGGACTTTTGCCGTTTTCTTTTAGACTCAGTACTTTGACAGCCTGGGGTAAGCACTAGCTGTATGATCCAGTTCATTTCCCATTGTATTTAGGATGCTCTTGAACACTCCCAGGACACCTGGCCTTGAAAGATATCCTCCTTCATTCCTTAACTTGAGCGTTCCACTGGGACTCTGGCAAGCTTCAGTTCACTGATACACATCAGCAGGGCTGCCGAGCCATTTAAGCTTTGACTATCTGTACTTGAAAGGCTGGAGATAAAGTTTCCCTCTGCTGGAGAGGAGGACACTCAAACGATTTAGGTTTCTGCTGGTCACACCTCACTTGCAACCCTGCCTAAATCCCCCGATGCTATTTCCACAACTCAGAAAGGAGCAGATTATGAATCACAGGAACATCCATCCCTTAAATTCTTCCTGATCCCCACTAGTACCTGGTCCTAGGGATGACAGAGCTTCTCCTCTTTGCTCCTTTCACATCAACGCATCCCAAGCCCTTTACCCTCCCACAGATGGACTTGACTTTCATAAACCCAGTGTTGCTTCCCCAGTAGGCAAAGGCCATATTCACCTGGGTAGACTGGGGGTCTGCAGGAAGCACCCCTTCCTGTGTGTCTGACTTCAGGTGCCTAAGTAAATTCTTTAGGTGTCTCTGTGCTCCTTAGCTTTGAATGTCAACTTAGAATTGTCTGAGCTGGTGTTCTCAACTGGGAGAGTGCCTAGAACAAGTTGGCCTGTGGACATGTCTGTGGGGTATTGCCTTCATCCTAACTTGAGGTGGAAAAGATCCACTTTGAATATGGGCAGCACCATTTCATGGACTGGGCTCTGGGGTGCATGAGAGTGAAGAAAGCAGTAGCAACAGGTTGGGAACATGGTCCATTCATCTCTCTCTCTGCTCTTGACTATGGGTGTGATATTGGCTAAGTGCTTGAGTTCCTGCCTTTACCACCCCCTGCCCAGGTAATAGGCTGCAACTTAGAATTATAGTCCAAATAAAACCTTTCCTCCCCTGAGATGGTTTTGGCCAGGGTGTTTTGTCATAGCAACAGAAATAAAACCAGGACCCTGACGAAAGCTACAAGGCTAGGGATCATTTATAGGAGAACTCTGCTTTTTAGATTGCTGAGAACGGTACTGCACTGGCGATCCCCTTTATTGTGCCCGAAGTCTTCAGCAGAAGCTACATAGCTTGAAAGCAGTAGTTACACTGGAGCCCAAATCACCACTCAGCTCAAACCAGTCCTTGGCCTGGGGGATGGTTTTGCAATTAAGTATGCAGTGTGGTTCTTTGCTGATAATCCCCTTGCTGCAGCTGGGAGGCAGATCCAAAGCTGCTTCTCACCAGAGAGCTCCTTTCAAACCCCAAACTGGGCTTTTAAAGGAGACAAGTCATTCTTTTTGTCCTGAAAAGATAAAACCATCAAAATGAATATTGTGAAGAGCAGCGTTTGCACTGCGGGATAGCCAGGCTCCTAAGGTGTAGATGTGGGGTGCAGGCTCCCAGGGGAGCAGTCTGAGGGTGTAAGGGGAAGTAGAGGAAGGTCACATGGGGAAGACATACCCAGCCAGAGCTCCAATGGTTGAAAGAGACAGCTCTGCTGTTGGGAACGGAGACAACACAACTTCTCAGGGCATCCAGAGATACTGAGTGTCCTGAACGGGGAACCTGTCAAGATCCTGGATCAGGGTTCATGCTAATGCCGTCTAATATGTAAGGTGCATTTATTGTATACCAGACACTATTACAGGGGAAGAAACCAAGGTGGGGGTAGGGAGAGAGAGAGAACACAGACACACACAGAGAGACAGAGATACAGAGACAGACAGACAGACAGATAGACAGACAGACAGAGATAGTTGCTGGGCTTAAGGCTGGACTCAAAGCCAGAAAGTCACCTTGCTGTTCACCAGGACACCAGGGCGAATCTGGGAGTGGTTTGATGACCTGGACACATTACTTGGCTTCTTGATTCATTTTTTTAAATGAATAACCCATATACGATAGCAGAAAACAATGGAAGGAATGAGAGAAACGAGCTTGTCATCTGTCGGGCTCTGCATGCAGGTGCAATGTAGTCATTTATTTTACCCTTAGGCAAGAGGAAGGAGCTGAGACATTGGCTTTTTTTGAGAACCAGACAGTGTCCCAGAGACTCTGGGGTCCTAGAAGAGTGGCTAAAGCTGGAGAGAGAAGGAATGAGGTAGGTCAGAGGAGTATAGAGAACTGCGTCGGGGTCTCTYAGTATCTATTCAGTCTGCAGTGGAGTCCAAATTCTTACCTCCATGAAGGCCTTCTATGGGATTTTTGGGCTGTCTGCACATGACTCTGGAGTCCAGCAGCGGAGCGCTACTGCTGGCTGATCACCTTTTAGCACTCAGAGCCATGTGATGCTGCAGAGTCCTTCCTGTGTGTTTCCCCTGCTCCCTAGGTTTCCACATTTAAATGCGACCAGACCTGTATGAGAAGGGGATTGGACCATATTATTTGGGGCTGAGCTATCTTGGTACCTGTGACATACCCAGGTCTCCAGGGATGGGATGCCTGGAGAAAAACTAACTTGTACAGATAGGCCAGTATGTCCGAGACACTGCATTACCTCCCCTGTGGGCCAGGCCCACGCTTAGCCTTGTCTTAAATGTCCATTAAATCTCAGGAGTGGTTCCGGGAAGTTGTTTGGAACCTTGAGAGAATAGAATTAACATCAACTTTATTCTTCTGGCACTGACAATTTGGTTGGCAATAAATTGCTTCTCCACTAAGAATATAATCAGTCCTCGTCAGATTAGTTCTCACCGCGAGCTGTTCTGAAATCCTTTCTGTGGCTGATATCAGACTGGAGTAGGGGGAGATAAAAGGAAATTAGATACCTGAGTGATGAATCAGATGACCAGCAAGGCTGTTTAGAGCAAGGCAGAGAAGTCCGAGGTTCCCCAACAGCCTCATGACAGTTTGCAGGAAATCACACCTCAGGTCTCCCTCAACCACACATGCTGACAAAACAGGCCAGCGACAGGCTCCCACACACACCCCACGTGCTTGGTGAGATCCTGGCTCTGTCCACCCACAGAAGGTATAAAAGAGTCATTGAGGCAGACATAATCCATCCAAACATGTCAACATTATACATCCGGAACAGACTCCTAAGCCAATGGTCATACCTGGATCCCCGCCTTAGGCGAATAGGTTTCTGTGAGTTCTTCTTAATGATAAACAGAGGACCCAGATAAACATGCTGATCTCTGATGTATCTTCAGTCATACTCACCTCTCTGTCACCTTCAGTCAGTTCACATCTCCTAAGTATCTTTCATTTCAGGGTCTGTGTGTTAGTGCTGACATCCTGACTTTGAGGGTAGCCATGTTGGGAGACAAGGCCATGATGGCAGAACCTTCATGAATGGGTCTCCACCAAGATTCCTTCTCTTTCTACCATTTGAGAAAATGGAAAGTTGATGTCTATGAACCAGGAAGTAGGCCCTCACCAGGCTCTGCACCTGCCTGGGGCATCAGTATCAGATTTCCCCAAGAACAGGGAGATGAATTTCAGTAAGCTCTTAGCTTATGACATTTGTCACAGTAACCCAAATGGGTTGAAATCTCATTTCTCATATCTGCCATGCTGGTCCACAGGGGCAATGCTCTCCCAGGCAGTCTGATTTCCAACATGTGTATGCTAATTTGTAGGCCTCAGCTGTTGACCAACATGTAAGTAGCAGACGGGCTCACACTCTCTTCCCCTGTGGGCTTCTCCTGAGCGCTCATATTGGTGGATGGCTGCTCACTGGTAGATTCTCAAACACGGCGACTTGCCTTAGGATGGGGTTCTCTGCCGAAGTATTTTTTTTAACCACAATTGATTGTATGTATTATGTGTGGCACCATATTTCATTAGGATATTTTCATATAARTAGATATTGTACGTTAATTGTGCATCTTCCCATATACCCCCACATGCCCTCTCTCACACCCTGTTAGTCCCCCCCCTCTTTGGTTTATTTGGATTTGGGTTTTTTTTTTTTTTTTT
>BDUI01002559.1:28205-41799 GCA_002335545.1 Apodemus speciosus | reverse complement strand
GACACTTGCTCAGTCTACACATGCTTTCTCATTTCACCCTCAGAGCCACCCCAAGAAGGTCTAGTAACCATCCCTCCCATTTTCCAGATGAGAAAACCAAGGCACAAACCAAAAATATTCTCTCTGTCAGTGCAGYATGGCTTTCCACCATCCCACACCTCACCATGCCCTCCCRGTTTCCCGAGAGGGGGCTGTACCTTTACTATTTCTGACCTGTGTCTTCAGAGCTAAATGCTTGTGCTGTGCCCACCATGGGGRTCTGGTAAGCCAAYTCCATTAAGAAACAAAGCTGTCAGCAGCATGGTATAAGGATGCCTACGTCTGCTTCTTGACTGATGGCCTCCCAGGGATAAGACAACCTGACTCAACATCCGTGCTTTTAGCTGCTAATTGCATTACTTGACTATGTTGTCCAAAGCAAGAAGCACTAAATGTGCTTCCTAGAGGTCTGGCACAGCTTTTCAGAACAGCAGGGCCCAGATCAGCTTACTGGAAACTGTCCTTGGTCTCAGAAGGGCTTCAGATGGCAGCTGTCACAAGCCCTGGCCCCTTCACATCTGCGGGGCTTGCAATTAAGATGCGAGCAAGATATATCAGTGTGATTAAAATGGCTTTGCTCCATTCAGGTCCCGTCTGGATCAGAAACGTAAGCCCCACAGAGAGCCTGAACGTGGCTTAGACTTTCAGATTTGAATTGGTGGCGAACTGAGGCCTCTTTAAGTTATGGTAACAGTGGTGGSCTGCTTAGTGCTTTTCAGACACAAGCTAGAGTCACCTGGAAAGAGGGAACCTCAAGTGAGGAACTACCTCCATCAGATCGGCCTGTGGGCATGTCTGTAAGACATTCTCTTGAATGTTGATTGATGTGGGAAAGTTCAGCCCACTGTGGACAGTGCCAACCCTGGGGCAGGTGGTCCTAGGTTATATAAGAAAGCAGGGTGAGTGAGGCACAGTGAGCTAGCTGTGTTCCTACAGGGCCTCTGCTTCAGTTCCTGTCTCCAGGTTCCTACCTGGGCCTTCCTCTGTGATAGAACGTTATTTGGTAGCATAAAATGAAACAAACCCTTTCCTTTTCAAGTTGCTTTCCATCAGAACTTTATCTCCACAACAGAGCCTCTGACTGGGACATGTGGCAATGGCAGGCATCACGGATTCARCTCATGTGGGCCAAATACTTCGTAGGCACCACTTCTGATCATCACCTTTTCTAAAAGGAACAGCCACCATTACAGTGACCAGTTTTGCATGGGTGTCTTTGCCCATTTTGTGCTTCTGTAGCAGGATGGTGGAGATTGGCTGATTGATGAAGGACAAAGTGCATCTCTCATAGTTCTGGAGGATGGGAATGTGGGAGCAAGCTGCTGGTCTCTGGGGGAAGATCTTCTTGCTGCTTCAGAAGAAAAGGGCTGAATTTGCTTAATTACCACCATACCAGTCTYACTCACAGGATGCAATCCATGCAGCCTAATTACCACTTAAAGATCTCACATCTTAATATCATTACAGGGATAACTCAATTTCATCAGTTTGGGAGTGGAAAAGCATTCAAACCACAACAGTAGTCTTAATGTCTTGTTGTGATAAATACCATGGCAAAAGTAACTTGAGGAAGAAAGGATTTGCTTTGGCYCACAGTTGCAGAGGGACACAGTCCATCACAGGGGGAAGAATGGTAGCAGGCAGGGAACACTTGGTGGCAGGAGCAGGAGGCAGGCTGGTTACACTGCATCTGCACATGGGAGGCAGAGAGAGACATCAGGAAGTGGGGCTGAGCTCTGACGCCTCAAGGCCTGGCCTCAGTGACTCACTTCCTCCAGTGAGGCTTCTACAGCCTTTTGAGACAGTGACATGACACCATCAGGACACCAAGTGTTCAAGCATTTGAGCCTATGGGGGCTCATGTCACATTCAAACCACCACCAACGAGACTGGGAATCTCTCACAGTACAGCTTCCTTGGTCCGCCATTGGGATTTCCTGCGGATGCCTCTGGAAGACTCCTTCAGGNTAATTTGAGGGGACCCAGCTCAAATGAGAACTGTCACTCTGGCCCCAGCTATAGAACTCTGTGCACACAGACCATTCTTTCTCCTTCTCTCCTACCACCTAACGGCAAGCTGTGGGCTTCAGCTGGTGYAGCTTGTGGTGAAGGCTCTTCACCCTCCTCCTGTTGTGGCTGCTGYGGCTCTGAGAGAGGCACCCGATACAGGTCATAACCCTGAGGTCTCTGTTACTTGGTGCTGGAACTTTAGCTCATGCTTGGTGACAGATCAAGGGGATAATTCCCTTCTGGCCCTGTCAACCCTTGAATGTCACAGGAAAGCTTTGGGATCCCCTGGCTCTGCCTACCTCAGGCTGTATCCTGATGGAGCCTAGGAGGATTGGATTCGAGCTTCTATCTGTGTGACTTACGGATTGGCCYCCTGTCCACAAGGGGTGGAGCAGTGGAGAAGCTGGCTGCAGACCCCTTTTAAGTCTGGTGGTTTTCTTGGTTCACAGCAAATGAAACTTCTCTGACCCTTTAGGTTGTATAAATCAGAGTGCTTTAGGCCTCTTTAGGTTGACAAAGGTTTCGAGACTGCTGTCCCTGAGAGGGAAGGGTCAGGATGCCTGCGGGTGGGGTGTTTCCAAATTGTCTTCCACCCAGTGCCATGGCCGATTTTCTCTTGGGTTCATCTGAGAGGCAAAGCACATCACAGACACCTTTGGGAAAAGGGGCTTTTCTTGGCAGGAAGYTTGGCTTTATTCTTCACCAAACAATGACCCCTGTCATTAAAGTGTGGAGCATTTGGCTCTTGTCTTAGCCACCAACAGAACTAAACCACGGCCTTCCTTTGCGCTACCCAGGAAAGGTGACCACCCTCTTTATGGGGAGGAGTGCTCTCCAAGCCACTCAACTCTGCTGGGGATTCTTYAATTTTCCCTAGTCTTTTCGCTTTGCTCATCTATGAGTATGTATGTGCATATGTGTGTGTATAATACTAGGTCTGCATATATTCTTGTGTGCATCAACCGTAGGAAGTAAATCACCTGCTAACCACAGCATCCTCGGCACATCCTCAGTTTGCCCCCCCCCCTTTCTCTTTCAGCTTGCTGCTCATATGATGCCATCATCTCAGGGAGCTACTCTTTTTAAAAAGAGATTTATTTTATTTTTATTTGTGTGTGCCTGTCGTGTGTGTGTGTGTGTGTGTGTGTGTGTGTGTGCATGTGCGTACGCGTGTTTGTGTATATGAGCACATGCACATGTGAGCACAGAGGCCAGATGAGGGTATCAGATCCTCTGGAGTCACAGGCATTTATGATCCACCCCAGGTTCTCTGTAAGAGCAGCAAGTACTCACAGGCTCTGAGCCGTATCTCCAGTCCCTCAGGGATGTATGTATTCTTGACAACTCTATAAAATTGCACACACACACACACACACACACACACCCTGCCTCATTCCCTTTCCCTGTTTTATCATCTCACAGTGTTTCTCCATATTTTACTTAGGTGTTCATTTGCTGTGTGTTTTTTTTCTGAGCAACGTGCAAACTCCAAGACAAACAAGGCTTGTCATTTGCGTTGTTCCCTGCTTTATCCCCAGAATCTTAAGCAATGCCTTACACACTGCAGATGCACCATAGATATTTGTTCAGCAAATTCATGATCCTTTATCGTGGATAAAGAAAGTCTCAGAGGGGGCAGTTAGACCCTGGGCCAGGAGTGCCAGGAGGATTTCAATCTCAGGGATTCCTGCCTCACAGCATTTTTATTTTCTGCTCTGACATCAGACTTCTGATGTGTGTGTGTGTGTGGGGGGGGCGATGGGGTTGCTAGAGAGGACAATGTTTCTATGAGGAGAATATTCGCCTCCCAACACCAGGCACAAACGAGCTGACTCTGGTTCAGCGCCTGTGCACTACGCTCAGAGCTCCGGCTCCACGCACGGAGGCCTTTACGTTGTCAGCAACATCTGTGGTCTTCCAAATTGCTTCCCCTCTCTGCGGATCAAATACCTTCAGTTTCCCGTCTGCAAATGCTGCCTCCGAGGTTTGCGAAGCTGTGCTGCCTTTGCACCAGGCTTGAGGAAATTTGGGTCAGGTGTTCCATGACCATGCTGACAGTCACACGCCGCTTCTGCCCCTTGGCTGTTTCTCAATTTCTGGGGAGCCCCTGGCCCGGAGGAGGGGGCTTGTGGTTAGCTCCTCTCCTTTTGTCAGTTGGGGTCCCAGTGACTACCCGTGGGAACAAGTTTTGCCTCCATTCAGTGAGGTTTAAATGATGATTCAGCCCAGGTCCAGCGATTCTGTGGTATCAGAATCAGTATCAGTTTTAAACCTCCCTGGGAGGCTGCAAACACGTGTGATCAAGGCCGAGACTGGTACTTGGCCGGATAGTTGGGATGTAGACAGCACATTGCAACAGACAGCAGAAGTGATGGGGGCAAGCTGGTTGGACGGGGGCGTGGCTATATCCTCTGCTTTGAGGACTCACTTGTATTCCGTCTTGTGGAACGGAGGCTGCACACACACGCTGTTGATGCCGGAACTCACACTCACTGCTAATGGTTTTTTGTGAATTAAAAAAATCCCATGCCCCCAGCCCAAACTCCCCGGAGGAGTACAAGATTGGTATCAGGAGAAATCATCTAGACTTAGTGTTTTGGGGGGTGTTTGAACCCAGGCATCCATGAGGAAAGTGGTCAAGGTGTGCTAACGAGATAGAGGCAGACACCCTAGGTGCCGTAAATGTGGCTGATTGCCTGAGCGGGGAGAGAAAAGATGGGGCTTTAGAATGACTGATGGCCTCTGTTCAGACTCTCTGTATAGTGAGAACAGTTCTAAGGAGGGATTTTTCCATTTGTCAGTGGTTCGTTTTTTTTTTTTTCTCATCAGCAAAGTAGACATAAAATATTGGCATTAATTCAGGGGTTATTGAGACATCAGAGAGCCAGTGTAGGCAAGAGCTGCCTCAGGTCTCTGCAGGTTAGCTGACATTAGACGCCCTTGATAAGCACCTTCACAGTGCCACACCTTCAGTATCAACTCCAGCCCAGCCTTTTTCTTAACTCATGCATGACTCCTCAGAGCCTTGGTGCATGCTGTTAGGATTTGGATGAGATTTAACTCCACCAGAGCTCATGGTAGCATTTGGTCTCAGTGAAATGCCTTTGAGAGGAGAAGTGATGAAGTCACAGGAGGGTTTAGTGGCTCTTTTGCGGACCGCGTTAGAGGGGGTTTGTCCTGCGGGGAGTTGTTTGCTGTTGTGTCCCTTTAGCTGCCTCCACTTGTCCTCACTGGCTCTCAACTTGCCAGCCTCCAGAACCAGGAGCCCAACCAATTCTTTTCTTAGTAAACCACCTGATGTCCACTCTAGTTCTGAGTGGGTTTGCCCCTTCCAATGAGGATTTCCTATTTGGCTGCTACAGCTTTCTGAGGATTGCACCTCAGAAAGTGTCTGAAACTGTAACTACCACGCTTAGGACTCCCAGACAAGTTCTGTGGCCCAGCTGTGTGCTTCTGGAAAGGACCTTGGAGCCCTTTTCTGTGGGCCCTGTGCTCAGCTCTCTCCTCACAGCGGATGCATAACATCTGCAGTCAGGACTGCGCAGCCTGTGGGGAGAGGGGCGGGAGCTGAGAACCGCAACTGTCCATACCCAGAACCTGGGGAACACAGAGCAGAGCTATTCTCCTGGCACACATTTGAATACCTCCTCAACCTGGGCCCTGAGACATAGTGTTGAGAGCCCAGGTGTTGTACCCAGATCACGTTGGGAGCATCCACTTTGGCCTGTGTTCAAGAGCGGGTGAAGCCACAGTGGAACGAGGCAGACAGGGTAGTGGCCATCGCCGTCTGAAACATTAGCGAAATGCTTTGCATTTGTGAGCAGAGAGCGTGCTGCAGACATCATATGATACATGCTAGTTTCTTTGTGTGCAAGGAAAATCAGGCCATTGTGACAGGCCTTGGTGGCCGCATGTCCTGCTGCGGGGCACAAATTACATGATCTTGTTTACCATTGTGTCTCTACAGTACAACTCAGTGTGTGGCTCTTCTAATGTGTGAGTGCGTGCCTCTCCAGGAAGCGAGGGACACATGGACTCCAGGAGGAATCTTAGGGAATCCTAGGGGCAGAAGCCAGGGTGTGAGTGGGGATACACAGCACTGGACTGCAGGTAACAGGGCACCAAGCTCCAGTGAGGTAATACAAGACTTCAGCGCTCCACGTTACAGGTCACCAGTTCCTATCAGAGACAAAACAGGCTCAGTTAGTGGAACTGAAAATGTCTGGCTTATGATCCCGGTGAAAGGAGTAAGAATCGGGGCTCTAAGATAGACCTATTGTCAAGGACACTGTACTGAGGAGCTCAGGGGGAACTCCATTTGGATCCCTTGGTGTTGGCTGAGGTGCAGGGTTGCTGAGGATCTAGGACACAGCCAGCCTTTGGGTGAAGAATCCATGACTCAGCAGCTTGGAACTGCTGCCAGTGGGGTAGGACAGGCGCTATAAAAGAATCCACGGTCCATCCACACAGCAGGTTAGTAAAGAAGTTGCTCTGGAAGTGGGGTGTAGAACACATGCAGAATCCACAGACTGTCCATAGATCATGTGTCCACACAGGCTTCCCTGTGTCGACGCTTTCACTCACTCTGCAGATGGCGGCTAACTTAAGCCTCAGAACTCCTGGCCACGGGCAATGAGAGTGGTGTCATTTGRGTTTCCAAGTTGGGTCCGTGTGTTGCAGCTAAACGGGCATTTCAGTTTGTGAGAGGTGTGACTTGAAAACATGACATCGGTACCATCAGCAATCCAGGAAGAGTCTCCAGTCAGGCATGAGAGGACACAGCTGATGTCATCTTATGTACACAGCTGGTGATGGCATCTCGTGTATAGCTTTCTGCTTCTGTGATGGTAGCTGGGTGCCTCTGGCTATAGAAGACCCCAAGTCCATAACCTGAGGGTCACCTCTTACATAGGACAGATACTTTCAAGTTTTTATAAGCCATAAATGATATGGCTGAGCAAAAGCAAAGGGATGTCCCCACAGCTCAGGCCAACTGCCTGGGTACTCTGGGTACTCTGGGTGACGATGTGAGGAACGAGAAAGCTTGATGAGTTCGTGAGATCCCAAGGGGACACACTGACACTGAATAGCTCAGGATAGCATCAAAGGACACACAATTACTCTGTCTCCCGATTTCTGGACCAGACCAAGGTACTGGATCCCTAAAGAACCATAGCTCGATGTCATTAGGGTCAAGGACCCTCTTTTTGGTTATATGATATTGAGTGAGAGCTGTCTTCTTGGAAGTACAGACGTAAAGTGGAAATGAGTAGATGTTTTATGTCTCTAGGTTTCCGAGTGGGACTTACTCTGCAGGACACCACTCCCAAATGACCACTGTGCTAGAGGGGATGAGAGGTATTTGGGGCTTTCCCACTTTCCTTGTCCCCAGCCAAGTGCACTGACCACAGGTGACAGAACCCTAGTAAATGGACAACAAGCCCATCAACTGTAAAGAGATTCCCACAGGCTGTTCAGAAAGCCCATGTGCGGCCTGCTTTGGAGTAGCAGGCTGGGACAGGAGACACCGAGGAAGCTGGTGGCAGAGAGCAGAAGTGTATTTGGAGAAGCAGGAAGTCATGAGCTCTGAGGACCCTGGCGAAGCAGCTTCTCCTGGCTTGCTCTCCCAGTATGTTGTCAAGGTGTCAGGGCAGGCAGGACAAGAGATCAGCAAAGCTGAGTGCCAGCTTCTCTGAGGTCATTGACACAGAAAGGCAGGATGAGAGTTGTCTGAGGGCATGACGTAATCTGCTGATGCTCGTTTTGATGTCAGAGTTGCAGCAGCTTTCCACGTGATGCTGGCTTTGGAGCTGCCTTCTGCTTGTCATCTCCTTGTAGCTTTCCCATCTTCTTTGGGACATTTCTTTCTTGGTGTTCTTTTTATAAATGTGTGTTTTATGTGGCTGGAGAAGTGGCTCAGTGGTTAAGACCCTGTATTATTGCAGAGGAATGGAGCTCCTTGCCATATATTAAATTCTGTGTGGTAGGGTCTAGGATTACTGATCACTAGCTGGCTCCCACTCCGTGTGTGTGTGTGTGTGTGTGTGTGTGTGTGTGTGTGTGTGTGTGTGTGTGTGCAGTTGCCTGTGGAAGCCAGAGACTGACATGGAGCATCTTACTCAATTGCTCACCACACCACCTTATTTTTTGAGACAGTTCAGTTTCACTGAACTTGGATCTTCCTGTCTCCACTAGACTACCTAAGGATCAGCCCCAAGGGTCTGCCTGTCTCTTCCTTCTAATTCTKGGGTTACAGGCATATATCACCATGAATGCGGGTGCTGGAGATCTGAACTCAGGTCCTAATATATAGCAAGCACTTAACAACTGAGCCATCTCCTCTACTGTCTCTGATGATTTTTAATATTAGCATTTTGAAGATTTTATAGTTAGTAGGCTATGTTCCTCACTTTGAATGGGTTTTGAAATATTTTTAAGGCCAAAAAAAAATGTCTATTTTCAAAGGTTAGATAGTACTCACTGAAGTTCTTATGTTAAGCCACCTGATCTTATTCTAATGGAAGACCTTAGAAATTTTTTCAGTTTACTACCCCCCAGCCATTCAGGATTTTGATGTTTTCTTGGATCAATTTCTGCAATTTTGTGTGTTGCTAGAAAATTACACACTTTCTCTTGGTTTACAAAAGCAGTGCCATTTAGTTGTGGACTACTTAGAATGTCCTTGGCCAGTGTTGCTGACTGGCACCCACATATTACCCCCCCCCAGGACTCTAGCTGTACTCAGATGTCAGATGTCAGATGTCTGAGGTGTAATTATTCAAATTCGGGTAAAATGAGTTTATAGAAGGAATTAGGGGAAGGTCCCTTGGGCTTTCACAGGGAAGGTTACTTAAATTAGGTCAACATGAAAAGCTGAGGAAATCAATAAGAGCCCAGGCTTGCTGTGGTGTGGTACAGGGAGAAATGGGAGAGAGGGGGAGAGTTCCGGGAGGCTTATTGATGGACCCAGCTCCATCCACACCATGCTGGTCCAGGGCTCGCCGGGATCTCGTTCTCCCTCAAATGACTACTCCTGCTGTGCCGGGGG
Source organism: Apodemus speciosus (assembly GCA_002335545.1). Lineage (NCBI taxonomy): Eukaryota > Metazoa > Chordata > Mammalia > Rodentia > Muridae > Apodemus > Apodemus speciosus. Next base: position 32,702 of record BDUI01002559.1, on the reverse strand, counting down.
AGGCGGGTGACCTTGGCTGCTCAGAAGAATGCAGCCATGGGGTAACACTTCACAAGGACCTCATAGCATCATCTGAAGTAGCTAAACGTGCCACTGAGGTATTTTGATAAGCTAAAATATAAGACTTCACTTCTCCAGGTTATTAACCCCTGAGAGAATCTGTGGTTCACCCATTTCTCCCAAGGCCAGCTTGTATGGCGTGCTTAGGAAGAAGGTCTACAAGAGACAGCTTGTTCATTTCGGGTGTTGACCCTCAGAGTGAATTGGCCCTAACTGGTGTTTCAGCAGGGTTTGTACAAGACAGGTATCTGGGTTCTCTTTATGAAATAAAAATACCCATTTCTTTTTACAGCAAAGAAATACTAACATGAGACCTGAGAGGCCCCTCTGTCTCCAGTGGTTCCAGGACCTTTCGGATTTACAGATCTCCCTGCCTTCTCTTTACACTGGCCCTCCACCCAGCAGACAGCCTGGAATAATACAAAGAAGCCAGAAGTCCACTCTAGTGAGCCAAAGGCTGTACCTGAAACCTTCTTCATCCTGTCTCAGGATTTCTGACTGAATCATGATCTCAATCCCTCTGCCTGAAGAGTCACCCCCCTGACCTGCCCCCAGAAACTTCTTTAGTCTAGCCTATAAACAGTCTTGTATGCTAGTTCTAGCAATCTGAGAGGTAGATGGAACCAGCATAAAACATTTGCAGTGTTTATTGAGAACTGACTATATCTTAGGTGCTGTGCGTAGTACTTTGACAATTTAACAAATTCAGTCTTGGAATAATCTTATCATTCAGCCTTCTCTTGATCATGAGTGAGAATGCTGCCTTCTATTCACAAGCATGATCCATGTCTTCCCTCTACATACACTCACATACGTACACATATCTGCACACGCAAGCTCATCTGCTATTGCTCTGTTGTGCTTATTTCAAGGGAGTAGAAGCTCCAGTATTTCTAGGATGGGAGCAGATGCCCAGGGAAGAATTAACCCATATCTATTCTGTGTGTCTAGTCCCAAAGGTCAGGGGTCTTCAAGGCCATTAGGGGTTCAGATACAGGCCTAGAAAGGCTACAGTCCCAGATACAGACCTAGCAAGGCAATTCCCAAAGCTACACCTTCTTGTGGTATGTTGCATGCTTTCAGGCACTATAGTGGATGGTGGGACCCAAAGGTTGATGGTGTTGCAGAGCTTGTTGCCTGGTGACTGGACAGACCATCAGACAGCTGAGCACAGTGCTTATTGAAGCCCTAGACTGGCCACGTGAGCTTAGGGTCCCACGGCATGGGAGTGTTTTTTGAACTTAATCTCAAAAAACTAGTGGGCTTTAGYTGGGGATCCTGACAGGGTGGCAATCCACTAGGAAGGATGAAAGACAATGATGACAAGAACACTGTCACTCCTACATCTCTCAGCAGTGAAGGGGATCTGTCTCATATCTGCCCCAAGTCTTCTGGAGACTCTGCCTTAATCTCCAAGATGCCGGTATACTTAAGCAGCAAAGCATGTAGCAGGCAATGTCTGCTTCTCGTTCTCCACACCCCTGGTGCATAGGCGGTCAGGTAGGACTGACCTCTGACACTGTGGCTCAAATGTGAAGTGCTCTCCAGTAGGTTCGGGTACTTGTGGTGTGTAACCTTTGGGAAGTAGAGGCTGGCTGAGAGAAGTGGGTCACTGGAGTGGGCCTTGTGGGTTTACAGTCCAGTTGAACTTCAAGTTCACTCGCTGTTTCCTGTTTCCTTGAGATATGAGGGATGAGGAGTCCCATACTCACAATCCTGCTGCCGTCGAGCCCGATGCAGCCATGTGCTCTTTGCCATAATAGACTGTGTCCTCCAAGACTGTGAGCCAAGATAAATTCTCACTCTCTTACTTTGCTTATGACAGGTGCTTGGTCTCTGGGATGAGAAAAGTTACTGACACAGATGTGGTACAGGTAGCAAGTGCATATGTAGCCCATGCCTTCCACAGAGACCTGCTTTGCAAAACTTCCCCAGGTCCAAGGGGAAAGTTCACAGAGACCCACTTTCGCCTTCTGTAGGGAAGCCCCCACAGTAAGGGCCCACTTAGAGTCTTGTCCTCATGTCCTAAGCTCTGTCTTGTGAAAATTGATCTTTTCTGTGCTGTCTACAAAGCAACTCTTAAGTGCCCACAGTCTAGACTCCTGTTGTTACTGCTGCCTCTCCACCTGTCTCCTTAACTGGCTCCAGCTTTCCACACCACGTGTAAGCCCCCTGAGGCACGTGAGTGGCCAGGCCTCACCCCCACACTACACTAACTCAGGTTCCAGCCCCTGGAGATGAAGGTAGCCAAGCTCCACTCTATGTGTGTGGGGGCATCGTCAGGCCACAGGATCCCACCAATCCCAGGCCACCCTGGTCCACTGCATAAGAAGCCCTATATTAATCCTGCCTCCTGTTTAATTCTTTGCTGCTTCTCTCCAGAGCAGAGGTAGCTAGCCTCTTGTGTCTTTTCTAATGTCTGAGTGAGGTTTGTGGTGCGGTGTGACTTTGTCATTTTCCTTGGCTCCTGGTTCCGGGACGCCTTACCCTCGGACCTGTAACACATCAACCCCTCTCTGCATGTGAGCCACCCCCTTCAGCCCAAGCCACAATCATCAGAGTCTTTGTCACCCTTCACACACAGCCATTCACCATGCTTCAGGATTTTACTGATTTCCAACCAACTGGACACTTCCACCTCACAGCTCTGAGTCAGATCTAACTCTTCTTTCCCTTTTAATCTGACAGGACATTCTTCTTCATTTGCCATTCAGGAAACTCTGTAGTTATGTAAGGGAGCCCAGGTTACAATCACCCACCACATCACTGAGGTGGTATCTGACTGTCCCAGGACATGGACACACACACACACACACACACACACACACACACACACACACACACACACACACAGTAGGGGAAATCATCCCTCGATATCCATAGGGGATTGGCACCAAGCTCTCTTTTCAGACCAACCCCCAAGGCCCTTATTCAGAATGACATTATATAGTACAGCTCAAGCACACTCTCCCGTGTACTTCCGATTATCTTGGGGTGAGTCACAGTACCCAGAACAATACAAATGCTGAGTGATTGAYACACAGCAGCTTTCAAGAAACAACAGCAAGAAAAGTTTGTTGCATATTCAGTACAATCACATTTTTTAAAGATTCATTTTATGTTTATGGTAGTTATATCCTGTGTGTGTCTGGTGCCCACAGAGGTCAGACCCCTTGGAACTATAAATGATAAATGATTGTGAACCACTGTGTTCGGTGCTGGGAACTGAACCCAGGTCTTCTGCAAGAGCATCAAGTACTCTTAGCCCCTAAGCCATCTCTCTAGCTCAGTACAGTACAGTTGAGCACTATTTATTAAATCCATGCTGACAGATCTAGTGATGTGGAGAGACAATTCTGTACCCGTGCTCTACATGAGAACAGCAATGGCACTCGTTTTGGAGTTGAYGACAGAAATAAGAATCGATTTCATTTCTACTCCCCGGCTCTCATTGGTTATTTGTCTTATCAACCTCCTCTTTTCTTTGTCATGTTGGGCTTCTTTGACTGCTGACCACCTCGAATTTGCCCATCCAGCAGGAGGCGTCCTTTCAGACAGTGAGCATCTCAGGCATACCTTCTACCTTTCCTCTGGGCCTGCCCCTGGGAGTTTACACAAACCAGCCAGCCACATAACGCCGGGAATCACTGTGAGCCTGAAGAGAGGGTCATTTGGCAGATCTTTTGCCGGGCTGTCTTTACTCAGTGCTTCTAGTTTGGATGCTCCGCTCGCTGAAGAATTAAGAAGCGAATCTCTTTCTGTCCCTCTYCATGCCCTTGTGGTTCGCGGTGGTGGCTTCTCCTGACCTATAAATCAGGCAGCTACTTTTTGGGCCTCCCTGGCAGTGAGTTCCCATGCGTGGATGCTTGGAGCCTGGCATCCTGTTGACATGGGTGGAGAACGCTGGGCACCATGCCTTCTGATCACCCTTCTCCCATGCCCTCCTTCCTCTTGTCCCCACCTGGCTGTTGGGGTGTTAACACAGAAGGACAAATGTGATCCCATATTTCAAAGTCACCAGGCAGATCTGATTAATTTTAGAAATGAACAASAAGAAGATCCATCACACACGTTCAGGTATGAGCAGCAATAAACAAACCAGAGCATGGAACGCTATTTATTTATTAAAACAGTAAATTGAAGGGAAATGGCCTATTTATTTTGCACAACGTCTTCACAGAAATAATTGGCTCATTAATCACATTCCCGCCATGGTCACGTTTGGAAGGTCAGTATTACTGGGGAATCAGAACAGGCATGAGGTTGAAAACCATGGCCGTGTCCTGCGCATCTTACAGGCACATAGCAAGGTGGCTGGAAGGTCATACATCATCATGGTTAGGACCACAGCTTGGCAAGTGGGAAACTGATCCAGCCCAAATTCTGGCTATAAATGCTTGTTTGCACCTCAGGCAAGCTGCTTAATCTCTATGCCTC
>BDUI01002559.1:13419-23887 GCA_002335545.1 Apodemus speciosus | reverse complement strand
CTCAAATACACACACGTGCACACTCACATACACGTGCTTGGGTACCCTAACACTCATGTGGAGGTTAGAGGACTACTTTTGGGTGTTGGTTTTCTTTATTCATCATGTGAGGCCCAGGGATCAAATTCAGGTATTCTGCCTTGGCATCAGAGACCTTTGATTGCTCAGTCACCTCACCAGCCCTGGCCCAGGAACTTCGGGCTTTGCTGAGGGAGGAAGCTTTGAGGCTGGCGTCTGAGTTGGCTATTGTAAGGTTTTAGGCAAGGGATGAGTCTGGTTATATTTATGCTTGGCAGGAGATTGAGGCAAGAGCGCAATCTCGAACAGAGATGCAGACACCGGGGGAACTGCAGGCATGGGGCCGTTGGCAGGTGACCTTTGGGACAGGTTATGACATTGTCAGAGCACTGACAGCCTTCTGCCAGTTGGTGTTGCTGATTACTGCTGTCTCCAGTGRGCAGTGAAGCRCATTCTCCCACATTCCTTGTAACAGATGGGCCCATGCGCAGGGCTGTGCAAGGCRGGGGCTGAGTTATGGATCCGAGCTGTGAACCGAGCAGAAGGCTGGCGGTCCAGGAGGTCTTATGGGATATGCTCAGACGGCTCTTTCTAGTATCAGGGAGGATGGTAGAAACAGGAAACAAAGTTGTTTAATGTGCAAAATCATTAATTAAAATAATGCTTTCACTCCAGGGTGTCCAGAACTCCTAAACAGCTGCTAATTAGCTTGCTGCAGTGGCCAGCCCAGGCTTCTAGGGGGTGAGGCTGGCAAGAGTTGAGGATTCTCCAGCCTCTTCCCTCCTTTATGCTCTGACCTCTTGCCTCTGCCCACGCTCACCAGCTGCTCCTACTTCTTACAATTATACATGAGAATCCCAGAGATCCTGGGCCACTCTGTGGTTCCAAAACCCAGGAGATGAGCAATCAAGATAGCATCCCAGGCTTTCTGCTCTCTGGGGTATTTAAGGATCATGGAGAGAGTGTTTTGGTGTCCCAGGAGGGAGAAAATCCACTGTACTGTCTTCACTGTCCCCATGCTTTGGGGATGGGAGTTGTTTTCTCAGAGTTGTAGGGGGTGGGTTGATGCGGGGGTGCATTTGAAAGGAGGGCAAGGATGTGTGATGTTTGTGGCTCTCCTTACAGAATGTGAGGGCGGGTGCCTCTGGGTGGGTGGTACAGATGAGTGTTTGCTGGTAGCCATAGATACAGATGTTGATAGATTGGTAAACTGTGTTATTTGCATAGGTATTGGTAGGAACTAGTGACAGTAACTGAGTATTAGGTTTTGGCAGGTATTGGTGACAGTAACCAGGATATCAATGGGCCAAATTACAACAGCTAGAACTTTCTAGCACTTACTATATATCACAGGTCTATGAATTTTAYGTGTTTATTTAATTTTCATCCCTGGGTGGTGACCAGCAGGTGTGACCAGCTTGGAAGATGTCCTCTTTGATCTGCTAGAGCCTAGAGGACTCTTTGGAGGGGAAGTGTAAGCTTCTACTAGAGTCTGCGACAGTGGCCTGGAGAGGCTCTAAGGGTCCTTTCAAGTGAGTCCTGTGCTGGATTGGGTTTTGTGTGTGTGTGTGGGGGGGCATGCAAACAGTGGCCAAAGCAACAGTCCTCTCACCCCCACCCTGGAACCATTCAGGACGGTGGGTTTCCTAGTCAAGTTTTCTACAAATTACTGGTCCTAAATAGGTCACTGCTTAGATTGGGGGCCTCTGGGAAAGAAGGCCAGGTAAGAGGAGGAGGAGGTGGGATGAGTGTGGGCGGACCCCAGTCTGGAAGGGACTGAGCCTTAGGACTGGAGAACTGGAGGTGGTGTGAAGGGAGAGGCCTCTTGAACTGAAAGGCAGGGCTCTTAGGACTGAGACGGGCGGCTGGAAGGATGCTGTTGGAGGGAAAGGGACTTTACAAACAGACTCCAAGGAAGATGCTCCATTCTGGGGCCTCTGGTCGCCCAGGCTGAGGCCAGCAGGGCTGACARAGAGCGTGATTAGGCGAGCCTTGCCTTACGAATATCATYGTGCTCAGAGGCCCGTTAAGATCCTGATCTCAGCACCACAGAACCTGACCTTATTAGGTAATAGAGTCTTTATTAAGTTCATCAAATTTACAATTTAAATTGTTCCCTCTCCATCAATAGAGGACTGGCATCCTAATAAAGATGGGAAAGTTGGGCATGAGAGACAGGCATGCGCAAGGCAGATAATGTGAAGGCAGAGAGAGAAGAGAGGCGTCTACCTGCCAATGAACACTTACCTGAGACCCCCCTCCCCCCGGAGCTGGCAGGAGGCACAGCTCAGACTCCCTTTCAGCCTTCATTTTGAACTCCCAGGCTTTAGAATGGTAAAGTGCTACTTTTCTGTTAAGCCACTTCAGACTATGGTTCTGTGTTACAGAGACCACAAGAAGCCATTGCTTTGTGATTYAAGGAGGGAGCCAAACAGGTCTCAGGACTGGATATAGGCAAGTGAGGGTCATGGGGAGGTGCAGTGGACAGCCTGGAGAGGAGACTTGGTGACTTCGGGAGAAGGTGGTGTAGATGAGGGTCTGTCAGTGGATGACACTTAGGACTCGAATAACATCTTCTGAGGAGAAACCAGTCCTGGGTACCAGCTCACAAGGAAGAAGCAGGGGAGGGCCTGCCCTCAGCGTGGGAGCTGAGGGTCCAGTGCCTTACTCTGAGTTACACCTGGCACGAGCCTTGTGGATAGCATCGTGCTCAGAGGCCCGTTAAGATCCTGACCTCAGCACCACAGAACCTGACCTTGCTAGGTAATAGAGTCTTTATGAAGGCCATCAAATGTCATGGTCTGCAGGGCTTTAAAGCTAATTTTCTCATGAATGTGAAGAAGAAAGAGCACTGAGGACACATGTTAAGCTATAAGACTCCAACTCCAGAGGAGCCAGGCCCAGGCTTAYGCCAGGGCACCAAATGACCGTGAAGACTTTTCTTAATCAATAATATTTTATTGCCAGTTATAAATATTTTCCATTTGTCCCCTATTTACAGTTGCAAAATAGTTCAGGATATTATACCGTCACCCACCTCGCTTCATCTCTCTATAAACTCCATGAAAATTGAATAGGAAATACAAAGCTCTTTTGTGGGGGAAGGCCACCCACTTGGCTCCCCCTGTGACTCCAGGCAGCCCCACGTGACAGCAGGCGACATTGCAGCTGATGCTACACAGTAGCAAAGCAGTGGCTGGTGGTGTCTGTGGAGGGTCAGGACACCAGGCTCCTCAGGACATTGGTGATAGTCCAGTGTTGTCCCGAGCACTTCTGCAGCACCAGCTGGAACCCGAACTCCGTGTCGCTGTTCTCTTGCAGCTCGAGGCAGCGCTTGGACTTGCGGTTCTGGATGGAGCCTCCCTAGGAGCCAGACAGAAAGAGCATCAGAGCCCATAGCGGTGAGCAGGCGGGTCCAGAGTCCCATGTTTGCCAAGTAGCTTCGTCAGTTTAGGTGGCTTGGGAACTGGCATTCCCATGGCCTCAGATACCCCCAGCTCCTGTGTGTTGACTGAGCTTAGATGTATGCTTGAGTTTCCCCAGAAGACCCTAGTTCTCTGTAGAGGTAGAGATATCCCTGCCTCAACTTCTCTCTACTATTTGGAGCTGTGGCATACTGCTTGGCTCCTACAGCTAGCTCCTAGTCAATGGGCTGGCCCCTGCTCTGAGAAACTTCATTCTTAGGGGCTCTCCATGACCAACCTGCATCTGAGCGCCTCCCAGCCTAGGGACTTCTTGCTCCTAAGCCCCTCCCAAGGACCATGGAAGTTGTGTTGGTCTCAAGAAAACTCACRTCCTTGGATATTGTCTGTTGATTTGGCCGTTAGGCTCCCGAGTCCTGAGCATACATGGATCTCCCATACAACTGATATTCTGGAGGTTTCGTAGCCACAAATACTGTTTATGTCCAAAAGTCCCTGAAGGAAGTGGTGTTCCTAAGAGCATCTATATTGCAGCCCAGCTGAGATCCTGCAGTGGCGGGAGGGTGTAGGAGGGGTGCTCAGAGACGACTGGCTCTGAGCCCACTGAGAGCCKGSGATGCCTTAGAATCTGTCATCACCTTGGCTATGCTCAGCTGGACTTGGGTTTTGATCAGTCAGAGTTGCTTGAGCGATGATGATCCCAARAGTAGGCGCTGTCCGCCAGACTCACCTAGCACGAGAAACCCACTCATCCTGTGTTCCCCACCTTGGCAGTAACCAGGCATTTGTGTGGGAAACTCAAGCAATTTCCCAAACTCACCTGACCCCTCCTCATCCAGTCAGGAATCAAGGACTGTCAAATCTACTTCCCTCACGCCTTGTGACTCTCCCAAATCCCTCTTCCATCATGGTTTAGGCCCCCGTCATGTGACTTCTTCACAATCCTAATGATTGGTGACCATGTTGATGCATGCTCAGCCTCAAAAACACGCCAGTGCTAAAGGCCAGCATGGCTCAGGCTGCTTATCTCTCCAGCCTCCTCCCTGTACCATTCTCCAGCYTCTTCCAGGTTCCAGGCCTATGTGCATCTCAGTGTCTGGGCCTCCTCTGTACAGTTCTGTGGCAGGTTGAGTCACAGCCGCACCTCAAAACCCAGATTCTGTCTACCTGCTACCCAGGATTCCAGCCACCTCCTCCAGGGTACCCAGCGGGCTCGGTGGTTTTTTTTATCCTGTACTGTCTCTAGCCCATGACAGGAAGTACGCTGGGTGAAGGCGAGAGCAAGCCTCTCCAGTAAGGAGCTCATTCCAAGGTGATCACAACCATCCCCATGGCAACCAACTGCAAGCCTCTCTAGAGAACATAAAGACACTTCTCAGGTCTACCTAAGAAATGGCTCATATCTGTTATAGTTAAACAGGTGTACTCCATGATCTAACAGTTCCATGCCTGGGCTGATATCAGATTGGAATGTGTGTATACAAGACACACACCTAAAGGCTTTTGGGAACATGATGTACATGCTCCAAAGTGGGAACAGCTCAAACATCCATCAAAAATAGATGGATAAATAACTCACTGTCTATATATATAGTGGAATACTATATGGCAATGAAAAGTAGTCACAAGTACAATGTTGAGCTAAAGAATCCAGACAAAAGAATATATACAATTGTCTGATAAACTTCCCACTGGGTCAGGTGAAACAGAGATGTTAAAGTCAGGATGGTAGTTCCCTATTGGGATAAAGAGTGTAAAGGTAGAAGGAGATACAGGGGCATTCTGGGATATGCTACCACACTGTTTCCTGACCTGGGTGTTACTTTTGCTTTAAATTATTCAGTTGAAGATGTATTTTATATGCTTTTTTATACATGTGTTAACTTTCAATTAGAAAAAAAGGTTAAGAGGCTGGAGAGGTAGCTCAGCAGTTAAGAGCTGATCTTCTAGAGGACGAGGGTTCGATTCCCAGCTCCTCATGGAAGGTCACAAATGTTTGTAACTTCAGCTCCAAGAGATCAGACACCCTCTTTTGGCCTGCAAGCACCATGCTTGCATGTGGTACACATACATGCAGGCAAAACACTTATATACACAAAGTAAAAATAAATAAATCTTTAAGAGAAATATTAAACAAAATTACCCCCCCCCCCGGAAAATACTTTACAGAGCTGGTAATGAGGCGGGGAATGAGGAGTGGACACGGAGAGTGTAGGCTGTGGGCGTGCGAGTGTCCAGGAGGGGTCGGGATTCGTCATTCCTGCTGTGTAGGTGAAGGCCCAGCAGATCACCCAAGCCATGTCTTGAGCATGCAGGTGACTAGCATGGGCCCCTCCCCCTGCACTCAACCTTATGTCCAGGCCCTCCGCTGGGTAGAGCTATAACTCACTATCTCAACAGCAGAGAAACAACAGAAGCAAGAGGGGGAAGGGCATCGTGTTCCCCTGGCAGCACAGGTACAGGTTCTGAGGCCAAAGGTAGGATCGGTCTCCAAAACCCTCATGTTACAGGACACTGCAGATCAGCCTTCTCAGTCACTTGGAGACTGAATGGACTCTGTACTCAGCCATAGTACCACGGGCCTTTCCACTGTGCCTGGCGCCTCCACGGAGGTAGATTCCCTCCCCAGCAAGAGCTTTTCCTCACAGCCACCTTTCTCAAAACACCCCCTTCCCACGGACTAACTCTTGCTCAGAGTATCTATAGGGGACATCCATTTCCCTGCGGCTTTCACTGGGGGCCTGCTCTTTTTCACATTTTCCCTTCTGTGATTTTCCACAGCCCCTTTCCTAGTGCCTTGTGCACCAACCTTGCCTTGGTTCTCCACTCTGGCTCTCTGAATAGCTCCCCTTGGCTTTCGCTGATGAGAGCGAGATCGGGGCTGCCTCCCACTGGACAATAGGCTTCTTCAGCATGGCCCAGACATGGGTGTGACTTCTGTGGCCACACCGTGCTCCTGTTCTATGCTGGAACAGCCATAGAGGACACTTCGAACTGTCCTCTTAGAACTTGTCATCTCCCTGAAGTCACCGTCCTGCCCTTCAAAGGCTGGACTCTGGGAACCCAGAAGCATCCAGTAACACCTGCCCCAAGCAAGGCCAGCCCACTGTACTGCCAGCCCCAATTCCCATAGCATCTGTGCAAATTTTGTGGCCCCCAAACCTGAGCATATCTCTTGTCCCATGACAGGCTGAGCCCTATCATTGGTTCACAATTCTAAAGTGGCACTGTGGTCAGCTGCCCTTATCTCTCCACCTCACTAGACAGGCTGTCTGTCCTGCCCCTGGAGGCAGGGATAGAGCTCAGGCAGGGAGTCAGGACCAGCCCAGCTCTCTAAGTCCGAGGTCTGCCTCATTTTTAGGCCTGAGGCACAGACTGGAGAGCTCTGACCTCAGAGCTTCTCAATCCTGCTCTGCTTCTGCTACAGGGACTTGGGCAAGCCTCCTTCCCGCCACCCCTCCCCCCTGACTTGTCTTATCTGTAGGCCTAAGGAATGATTCTTGGGAGGTTGAGCAGATGGGCTGATGGGAGACCCATTTCTCAGCTTTAATACTGGGGGTGTTCAGGGCACCAGCATGAGGGGGGTCATGGAAATGGGGCTGGACCAAGCTCCACCCATTATGTTGCAGATTTTGGCTTCTCAGCATCTCTCCAAGGCCAAAAGCAGGCTCTGCCAACAGTGAGGCTGGGCTGCTTCACATCTCCCAGGCCCTCCAGAGCTTGGCAAACATTGTGGAAGAGAGACAACTGCAGCCCTTCCTTTCCTGACAGCCACTCCTGCCGTTCAGGCCTTCCTCAAGCACCTTCTCAAGGTAAGAGAGTGAAGAAAGAGTAGAAGAGTCTCCTTCAGAGGTGTAAGGCTGACATTTCCCAGGCCCTGCCCTGCCCCACCCTACCCCATGTGCTCAGCACCCTGCAGATAGCCCACATGTGATCATGGGGTAGAAACAGCCAGTGTGGCCTTCCAGAAGGGTGTGGAAGAAATGGCTCAGGTCCAAGAGCAGGAGCAGGGTGGGTAGAGGGGATACCACTTGACTGCTTGGCTGGCTGTATATGAGGCCATAAGCTCTCTCCTCATTAGAAAGAGCTCTGTGAACAAAATAAGCAGCCCCCAGTGCTGCTAGGAACCATGCTTGGGGGATAGGATACAGCCAGACCATCTTGGGTGGGTAGAGCTAGCACCAGTCTTGGGCACTGCCCTCCTCCTCAGAACATGGCTTCTCTCAGAGAACAAATGCTAGGTATTTTCCTACCACTCACTAAAAATGCCATGGTTCCTTCTTCTCAGAGCTTCCTCACACCAGGACATAGCCTGGGGTCTGTGTCTTGACCTGTAGATTATGTACTGGAACTAAAATTATTTGCCATTTTCCTGCTACCTTTCCTCTTGTGCTCCCTGAATAATCTTATGAGTGTCTTACAACACTCCCATTTCCCAGATAGGGAGATAGTAGGAGCCCTCATTCTGTAGAACTGGAGGCTGAGGTCCTGAGAGGCTGGGAGACTTTTCCAAGATTCCACATAGAGGGCAGCTGGGACCCCAGGGGACCTTCTCCTTCCCTGTTCTCCATTAGATAAGTAGCCAGCAAACCCTACCACCACCACCACCACCCACACATGACATCATGCCTATCTCTGAGATAGTAGCTAGAATGAAGGCGCTGGCGGTACTCAGTACTGGAGTAGAGGAAGATGTCTCTGTGAATTCAAGGAGGTTTGGTCTGTTCCCTTTGAGGCTTTTCTGAAGGGACATTATTCATACATCCTCCCAGCCACTGCCAAATATTTAATGAGCATCTACCAAGGGTCATGCCCACTCTGCAGCTGCTGCAATGTATGCATGACTAAAAGAGAGAAGGCTTTTTTTGTTCTTGTGGCAATGGTGCTCTCCAGGGAGACTTGACAGCAGATTCCGGCAAGAAGAGGGTCTGATGAGGCTATGCCCCAAATCATGGTGCTAGGAAGGAGGCTCAGGCAAGCTGGGGAGCAGGAGATGGCTGCCGGGTCAAAGAGGGGGTCATGGACATACACTAGCAAAGGTGAGACCTGAGCAGAAATGTGGGGAAAGAGAGATGGTTGTCCAGGGGCAGTTCCAGGATTCTAATGAAAAGTTCCAGAGGCAGGAATGGGTTTGGGGTGAGGCTCAGGGAACTTTTGGGGTGTGTTTATGCAAAGGCAGAGGAAGCATTGGTAAAAGGGGGGAGATGATGCACAGTAGTGAGGGCCGGGCCCCTGAATGCTGGCTTTTGCCCTGAGATCCTAGGTCTGATCTACATGCTAAGCAGGCCATCCTGGGTTCTGGGCAGGCTAAGTGGGAAGGAAGGAAGGAAGGATGCTGGGACCTGTGCTAGCAGACTCTTGTCCTAATCCCAGGGGCTCAGCCTGCAGCTCTGGGCAGTTTCTTGACTCTGGAGCTGGGGCTGGAAGCTGAGATCTGAGCCTTTCTCTCTCCATGTAGGGTCCTGCTGCTTGTTCRGTTTACCAGTCCAGTCATCAAAATTATTTGTGTAATACTTACAACTACAAACACACAATACTTTTAATTAAAGAATCTAAATAAGGGCAATTAAACCTGGCGGGAGAGAAGCCGCAGCACACAGAGGGCTTAATTGGAATGGAAACCAAATTAAATATGGAAGAAGCCATTAAAGCCAAAGCGGAAGTTGGATGTATAGGAGGAAGAATACTAATCATGGTTCCTAGAGCCAGTCCCTGCCGCTGTCCCGTTTTTCCTTTCAGATCCCTCTGAAGGAGTGACTACAAAGGGCCCAAGCAGAAACAAGGAAGAGATGACTTTTTCTCAGGTCTTCGTCATGTGACCTCAGGAGTGATCACATCACATGGGGAATGGCTGAGACATTCTGGGCTATCATCTCGTTTACCATCTTGGATCACACAAGATCTTAGCACAGAGGACTATGGATACTGGGACACACAAAAGTCATAATCCACGAAACCCTCAGGCACAGACCTCTCTACCATAGTTTCCGCATGTGTGTGTCAGATGGCGGCTAGGTGTGGGTCAGATAGTATTAAACTATCCTCGCCCTACTTGGGAGGTGCATGCTGGGGTGTCTTCCTCACTGTAGCTCTGAGAGGTAGAGATGAAGATTTTTTTTTTTTTTTTTTTATTTCATAAAACTAGAGACTGAGGCTGAGAGGTTCGGGAGCTGGCTCAGAGTCTTGTGGTTAGCAACTATTGGGACCAGGATTGAAGCCCAGGAGTTATCCACTGGAGAGGAGAATCACCAGAGTACCCGGGAAACTCAACCACTGCCCTGTTTCAGATTCAGTAGGTCTCAGACATGGCCTGAAAATGTCCCAAGTGCTGTTCTAATAGCAGTGCTGGTGTGGGTCCCAGCTTTCAAGGATCAACAGCATTTGTGACCCTGGCTTGCACCCATGGGCAGGAGCTTCTGGGATGCCTGGGCTGGCTTTCCTTGTAGTGGGGTGTACATCTGAAGTCAAGTGCGTCCCAGATCCTAGAGCCCGGATTCACAGGCTTCTGCTTGCCCGGGAGTTCCTACTCCACTTTCCTTGCTAATGAATTTTCCAAAAGGCAAGCGGCCCTATGGGTCCTGGGCTTTAAGCTCAGCGAGTTGAGGAGTTTCTGGGTTAAGTACTTAATGATTGGTAATCAAATACTTCAAAGTTTGGGCAGGACATTAGGCCTAGTTACAGAAACCCCAAGATTAGGTGTTTTGTAGAGTAAAGTATTCTTTGTGTAGTATGAATATTCAACACTTACTGTGTTCAATACGACTTCAGTGTTTTCTTCCTTCAAGGGGTTCACCCCAGTCTAAGCAGGATTCTGCCTGGGATTTGCTGTGTGAGGCCACTGACTGAAGATGGGTATTTGCAACATCAAGTAAGCAAGGACAGGTAGAAAGGAGTCCAGAGACACAAGTGGCCGGAGAGCTGGCCAAGATGGTTGTGATACTGTTCATTCACACATGCCTGACCCAGCAGAGAGGCCTCAGCCTCAAAGTCCCACTCATGGGTTTCCTGGACAAAGACAGAGCCATCCC
>BDUI01002558.1:127586-141110 GCA_002335545.1 Apodemus speciosus | reverse complement strand
TGYKCTCWSWGWSWYAGCCATCTCTTCAGGCCCTCCTCTTTAGCAACCTTTTTTACAGGTCCATATAAATTTTAGTTTTTAATTTTTTAACTTTTTTTAAATGAAACTTGACCTTTTTGGATATAAGTAGCCTTTCTTTTCTATCTCTACCTTAACATACTCATTTTGAGGCCTGATGATGACTGGCCAATGCTATTCCAGTGCGTCAAACATTATGTGCTCTTTCTTTAAATATACAGTTTCTAGAGTAGAAAACACTAGTTTTCTTTCCCACTGATTTTTTCTACCATTGGACATAGTAGTACATGCCTATAATTCTAGCACCTGGGAGATAGAGGCAGAAATTCTTATCTTTAGATAAGATAAATTCTGTTATCCTTAGATAAAAACAAACTTGAAGCCATTCTAGGCTTCAGAAAACCATCTCAAGAACTTAATCTCCTACCAAAACCAAAAATCCCTGGCATTCTTGTACACAGCTAGTATTGTGGAACAGATTGATGTGAAGGGACTTTCAATGAAGGTAAAGGGAAGGCGTTACCTTCAGGGTTCTGGAGCTGCTTCATCAGTTCATCAAGTTTAACTTGGGCATCTGGCAAGTCCATCTTATTAACTGCTAAGAGTGCAGGTTTTGTCTGCAGTTCTTCTTTGTACAACTCCAACTCCTTTAAATAAAAAGAAAAAATAAATAACACTATGAAGGTTAAGGATGATCTTTAATAACCTGGTAACTCTACAGCCCATTCATATTACCACAAAGCAATAAATCACAATAATGATAAAACTAACAATGCTTTTTGCTAAACCAATGAATGGGATGTTAGCTCACATGACTTGCCAGAAACAGCTGATTTTGTGCCTAAAGCCAAATGCATGTAACCAGAGTCAACAGGTTGAAGACTCATACACTGGTTTTAACAATTTAATATCTGTTGCATTCTTGGAAAAGGTGTATGTACTTAAAAGTAAATTTCCATACTGTGGGGATAGCTGCAGAATTAGAACAGAAAAGGCTGCAGCTCTTTCCTCCTCCTCCTCCCTTTAGTGTTTAAYGTGGCAGTCAATCACAGACGCCTAGTAAGTATCCAGTATAAAGCAGAAGCAAAAGATGGCTATGAGTTACAGACTGAGCAGTCAAGGGCACGTTAATTGTACTGAGAGAYAAGGGCAGTAAGGTCAGACTATTCAGCGACTCTCGGCCATGGTGCTTATGTGGTACGGAGAGTGCTGGAGCACAGCTCAGAGGCGGAATGCTGGGGAGCAGTTCGGTCCTCAGAACTCTCCAACAGAGGGAAGAATGTGAGGAGAGTTCCTGTGTGGACAATGGTTCAGGAAAGACGCCAGAGCAGAAGCCAGACAAGATGTGAGGGGATGTGGAGCCGAGGAGGGCTTGCCAGCACCGCAGTTGGAGGGAAGGGTGAATATTGAAGATTTGGAAACAGCAACCTTAACTTTTCAACTGATATAAAATCTTTAAAAAGGTGGTTATTCTGATTACTATGTGGCATGCCTATTTGGGGGACTAGGTCCAGAACACAGTGAACCAGAAAAACTTACTTTTGTAAGAAGCATTACAGTTTCAAAGGCAGTTCTATATGGAGTTACAGAAGAAAGCTGAAATCCAGAAATATCGACCTAAAGAGAAAACACAGAACATAAACTGGTTATTCAGTTTTGTGCTTAGAAATGTTTTCTCTCGATAATTTCAACAAGGAATAATTTCCCAATCTATATTTAACTGGTAATCCAGTCATTCAATGAAATAACAAACTGCCTTGTCATGATAACTACAGGCATTACTATAAAGTGAGTCATTAATGAAAACTAGTATAGGTAACTGATATCAAAGTTGATAATCTCATGCTTGACTCAAGCATATCAATTAGAATAAAAGAGATATTATATCAAGGAATAAAAGATCTCAAGGAATTCAAGTCTTGGTTAAGTCTGGCCAAGTATACATACAAAACAATAGCAACAGTATTTGCATGCCCGTATTATAAACAAGCATTATCTATGTACATGTCCGCCATTGCAACAGACTTACAGGAGTGCTATTTACTAGTGCTGTCATGTACTATTTAATACCAGGACTACATTCTGAAAACACGTCCGATGACGTTATCACTGTGAACCCACAGAGTATGACCACGTGTCTAAGAGTGCCACCAGGGTGTAAGATCTGTCGGTGCCACCGTAAGATATGGAACAGCGTTCATCAGTGAGGAAAACATGATTTTGTGACACATTAACTTTGATCCTACAAAGTCTTCTTAGGAAAACAAGTCGGTCCGCTTGGGCATCACTGCTATGCGCGACTTACGACGAAGAGCAGCTGTCTGGTCCTCTCTAGGTGCTTGAGGAACTTGTGGCCCATGCCTTTGTTCATATGTGCTCCTTCTATCAAACCCGGGAGATCAGCCACTGAAATCTAATAAAAAGAAAAAAAGGAAGCCAAGGTCAACTTTTTCACAAATTTTCAAACTTCATATAGTTTCTAATTAATCACTCTATGACATCTTTGCTAAAATCTTTTGTTATCATATATCTGTGTCCCATTTTAACTCATTAGTATACCAAATTATAGCTATTGGGAGGTTAGTTTAGTACTTAGTTAACGGTTACTAATGAACGTATATAAATAATTAGTGTGTACCTGTGTGTGAATGTGTGCAGGCACACATGAACTAGAACTTGTATGTGGGCAGGGGACAACTCTCAGTAGTCAGTTTTCTCTTGCCTCCTGTGAGATCCTGGAACTGAATTCAGGTCATCAGGTCGGCGTGTAAGCTCCTCTACCTACAGAGCCCTGTTAATCTTTAATTCTAACCCTGTTTTATGCTTATAAATTCTTTTATAAAACTGTAACCTTTATAAGCAGAATTCATTAACATTCACACGCTGTTGGACCTTATTTGGCTGGATACTGAGGCCTAGTGAGGGATCCTGAGCCTTTGCTGGAGTTTAGAGACCTGTCTCTGTCACTTCCGTACTGGACGACTCAGCATGACCTGCTTAAGCCTGCCCTTGTCCAGCTACCGATGATGTAGAATAACTTTATTGGCCCTGTCAGTCACCCCATACCCTGTCACCCTCCACTCCCCCACGTCATCTCACCCCACCAGAAATCCCCACTTCCTTCCTCAACCCTATATAAACAAGAGACTGATACAATAAAAAGAGTTCCTGCTCTGACAGACTCCTGGCTGGGGTGGTTATTCTCCAGACAGATCCGGTTCTCTCCTTTCAGCCTAGGCCTTCTGGAGAGAGCTGACAACCCGTAGCAAATATACTCGGATTTTCTAAGGTTTACATTCCAGTGGTAAATGGCACCATTGCTCTCTTCTGTTCATGATAGGCCAGCAGGATGATGGTCTATTCTTACACAGAGAGACAATGCAGCAAGTGTCCCATAGTCCTCCTATGGGTGATAATTATTAACAATCACTTCACACTTTTCAAGCCTTGCTGTGAACCATACACTGCTGTATCATCGGGGACATTTACAAACATCGCCAAGCAATCCATAAGATATCAGTTTGAAGTCCCTGGAGACCAGGCATCATTTGTCACTGTAGTTCCTAGCCCACCAGGCGATTTGAGATGCAGTAAGGAAGGAAAGGCTCTGTCACCCATGTTTAAAAGGGATCCTGAGTCTTGAAGGAGGCTGCTGCTATATGACAGAGGTGTGTCACAGCAGAGGCCGCACATCCTAAAGCTCTTTCAGAAATCTCTCCTGATCTCCCTTAAACATTAGGCATAGGTAATGTTCTTTTCTTCTTAAACATTAGGTAGAGGTAATGTGTTCTTTTCTTCTAAATGTCGGTCCTTATGTCCAACATGCACTATATATTATACGTTTATTTAGCATTTAATACTGTGTAATAGTTGTCTTATTTTTTATGTTACATCACTACTCAGATCTTTTTATTGTGTCTGAGAATTTCACGAACACACTTACACACAATTACCATTTAAGATCCATACTTTATACAAGTTTCATCCCTGGTCTTGTCTATTTTGAAGGTTTTGAAAAATGAAGGCATCAATAGTAATGGCATCACAAGGAACAGTTTCTCTATCCTAAGAATCATCGGGGCTTTCTCTACACATGCCTCCGTTTCTCTTTATCTTGACAAAATTGACCTTTTTGTTTTTGCCATAGTTTTCTTTTACTAGGGTATCAATAGTAGACACTGGAAGAAGATAGCCTTTGGGTTTCTTTCATGAGCAATATGTATTCAAGATCTTATCTTTTACAGCTTCATAATCCATTAATTTTTAAAACTGCTTATTCTGCTCTAGATAAAACACAGTCAATCCATTCACATACTGAGAATCTTGATTATTTCCAAGTTCTAGTAATTATGAATAAAGCTGCTAGAAACACCGACATGCAGGTTTCTCTGTGTATATAAAGCAACTATAGTTCTTCCTTAAGAAGAATATAAAGCAAACAATGAACCACCTGCCTTCCCCCTTTTCAGAATCAGAAACTTGGAATTAAACAGTTTTCACAGAAGTACTATAATTTCTATAGAAAGTCATCTTAAGAACTGGAGCTTAACAATTCACTGAGGTAGTAAAAAAAGGACATATACTGAGAAGATACACACTAGCGAAGACATAACAAAGACGTCATTCTGTAGAGATAAAGTGAGCATAACACTTGGAAAGAGAAGAAATTAAATTCTTGTTTTATTTTAATAGTGTTGAGCAGAATTACTTTGTCCATAGTTTTACTTAACCAAACAACAACAGCAACAACAACACACCAGCAACAACAACAATCCCTGTGTTTTCCTTCAAGACCATAGACACATGTAAATATAAAAGTCCTACCACCAGGCGAGAGATAGCTCAGTGATTAAGAACATATGTTTTCTGGCAGAGAATTGAAGTGTAATTCCTAGCACACCATCAGACAGCTTAAAACTGCCTGTAACTCCAGCTTCAGTGAATCTGACACCCATTTGACTTCATATGAAGACATACATACATATTTATAAATAAAAAATATTTTTAAAATATTTTCAACCCTCCCCCCCCCAAAAAAAACAAAAGGAAAACCCAAAACAAAACTAACTATATTTTAATTTAAAAATACCAACCTGTTTGAGATCGTTGTACATAATCTTTCCAAGTTCAGGCCTTAGTGTTGTAACTGAAAGGAGAAATGGCTGTAAATTAAGGAAGGAATAAAACACTAAATTTTCTAGGAAAAATTTAGGTTGAATACTATTTGCTGAATATTTAATCCCATTTCAATTTGTTGAAATGGGTACTACAGTTATCTCTGTCATTCACTTGTACTTTTAAAAAGACAGAGACTTCTGTGCTTTGGCCTAAAATCCTATTGCATGACTAGGGCAGCTTGAGAATGCTTTAAGGGCTCAGAATTTAGGTTCTGACCACAATCACTGGTTCTGCAGTACAACTTTTCTTTTGAAGACTTCATTACTTTATGTATCCATTTATTTGGGGGAGGGACTTACGCATGGAATGGTCTGCATGTGGAGGTCAGAGAGTACAGACAGGACTCAGTTCTCTCCTTCCACCACATGTAAAACCGAGCACCTTTACCTGCTAAGCCACCACACAGGACCTGGTCAAGTTCTCATCGGAGCTGTTCCTATGCCTGCCTGCCGCTTCTATACTAGGACTAGGACTTTTTGTCTTTCCTTCTATCAAGGCTAATCTGGCTTGTCAACTTGACTGCCGTTCTGTGGGATTTTGTTTAATAATGGCAAATACTGTATCACACTCACTCAATACCTTTAACCTGATCTTTCACTGCATCTCATCTAGCACTGCACTAGCATACTAATTGCTCTTTCCAGATTCCTTAATGYTTTATACCAACCAATTTCTATAGTATAGGCCAAGAGAACTTTGGAAAGTCTATTTTATCCCTTCCATAAAATCTTCTAAATATTCTTAAGATGTTTAATGTAATAAGGTGAAAGACAACCCATGTAGTCTATGGAGCTTGATCAGATTTTAATCTCACTCTCCCTCCGACTCTTCATGTTCTCTAGACAAACGCGTTTCCTGTAACTCCTGAGCTGTGTGTGCATAAGCTCCTTCTGTGACATAGACCCTTTACCTATATTCTAAAGCCCTGATTAATCATAATTATTGTGCGTCTCTGCCCAAGCACAGTCCCTCAGGAAGGCCTACCTACAGCAGTTACTTTTGCTCTTTAACATGTTCCTTCCCTTATATTTATCAGTGATCTGCACACACACAAACACTCACATTCCTTTCTCCCTAGTCTAATTCCTGTCACAACATTGCTTACCAGTTTTCCTAGCAGCATAGCCTAATATAATTCCTAGAATAAATCCTTATAAAACTAGTAAAAAAGTTTATCTCTGTCTTCCTAGTATTTATCACAATGATGTTTATAACATGAGCTAAGTAGCCCAATCCTACAGTAACCCAGTAAGTGATGTGCAACAGAGGAATATAGGCAGCAATGGTCCTAACAAGGACAAGAAGCTTTTGTGAGGACTGTAGTGGTCTGTCAGATTAAAAAGAAATGCAYGGATCCTAACTGCTGAAAGCTTTCAAATAAAGCTAAACTCTGACTTGTATTAGTCTTATGCAAAGAAAACTTTCCTCACACATTAAAATACACCAACTATACTTACATGCGTAATCTGCAATCACAGGCCTTGCATGGGAAACCCGACTTAGTAAGGAGGATTTTCCAGCATTTGGGAATCTGAAATACATTATATATGTGCATTATAACATATACCAGAATTAGTTGCATGTTTCTAAATACTCAACATTTCAAGTGTTCACTACTCTAGTTGGTGGGGTGAACCTGGGGGAGCAGGGGCTAAAAATGAGGTGGACTAAAGTCTCAAGCAATAGCCAATTTTATTCAAAGCATCAGGAAATTTATACTTGGGGGTTAAAAAGAATCACATGAGCAAGGTGTTCAATCATGAGACTAAGTCATGTGGYAAATACATGTTTCCATAGAGGCATGTGAATAGYAACAGCTGAAGAAAACTCACTCCTATTCGCTACCCCTGGAAGGAGCGTGAAAACATATTCCAAGAACAATTCTTTGTTTTGAAGAAACTGGGGTCACAAGACTCATGTTTTCTTGGCGTTTTCTCACAAGCACTCAGAATTCTCACTCGACTCTGTCCTTGGACTCTGTTCCTTGCCAGGTGATGACGGCACACCTTTAATCCCCACACTTGGGAAGCAGAGGGAAGTTCAAGACCACCCCAGTCTACAGAGTTCCAGGACAACCAGGCTAAGAGAGAACACCCTTCTTGCTTTGTTTGCTTTTCAAGACCGGGTTTCTCTGTGTAGTCCTGGCTGTACTGGAAATCTGTAGACTGACTTCAAACTCACAGAGATTTGCTTGCTTCTGCCTGCAAGCCCTCCCCACTCCCAAATGTAGATTTCTTGAGGATTTCTGGAACTATGATTAGAATACAGGGATTACACCTCAATAGTAAAATGTGTACTCTACATTCAAGAAGCACAGGAGTCAATTCCTCAGTCTTTCTCCACAAAATTGTAAGTCTAAAATAATTTTGGGATACTTGAGAAAAAAATACTTATGAAAAAGTAAAAGTATGATTTTAATATTTAAGACTGTAAAGTACCTCTTTTTTTTTTAAACTTAGGTAAACAAATAAAAATTCAGGCTGGAGAGAATGGCTGAAGGGTTAAGAGCGTCTGCATTGCTTCTGCAGACAGCGTCCATTCCTAGCCCACTAGCCTACAGTAAGTCCAGCTTAAGCGGGATCTGAAAGGACCCCACGCACGGGGCTCACCCCATACAGACACATGTGCATACACAAATTAAAAGTGGTTCTTAAAGCTCAAGACCTTGCAACTCACTCTCTCTTTTCTCTTAGTTTGTCTTTCTGGTTATGGGTGCTTTGCTTCTATGCCTATGCACCACATGCGTGTCTGGTGCCTGCTGAGGCCAGAAGAGGGAACTGGAGACCYGGGAGTTACAGACAGTGGTGGGTCACCATCTGGATGCTGAGAATTCAACTCAGATCCTCTGGAAGAACAGCCAGTGCTCCTCGCTGATGAGCCAGCTCTTTAGGCCTGCAATTCACTATCTTTAGCCAAATACTGACAAAACATTATTTAATGTTTAATGTTTTTTGGATTGTGAACATTACAAACATAGACAAAAATAGAGAAATAATTAATGTGGCAATCACCTAGATTCAATTACTATTAATAGCTACAATATACTATCAATACCATTTTTATTTATTTAAACTTTACTTTTCATTTTTTTGAGATCATAATACAGCTAAGACTTCCTTCCTTGCCTTGGTCCCGCCACATTGCTCCATACACTCATCCCTGCTCTCTTCCTAATTCATGGCCTCTAGTGGATTGTATGCATGTACACTTACACATATGTATCATCAAATCTGCTCAACTCATATAATATTCCTTGTATGTTTTCATACAGATAGTAGTTAGCTAGGTTTCTAGTACCAGACATGGTATCTCTCCCCCTGAGACAGGGTCGCACTGTATAGCTCTGGCTGGCCTGGAACTCACAGAGCTGCACCCACTCCGGCCTCCCCAGTGTCAATATGCTAAGTTTGTCTTAAGTGCAAGTAGAGCCCTGTTGGTTACTGCCAATGTGTGCGTGCCACTATTGCACCCTTCGGGTCCTAAGGCTATGCCGGCTACTGATAGGTTCATGCTCATCATAGCTGGGTAAGACTAGGTTGCCTTTCTCCTTTGGAAGCTTGCAGTGCTTTCTGTTCCCATGAAAGCTAGTCCTCAGGGAGGAAGCATTCTGATCCGTTTCAGCTCAGGGGTCTCCAATTTTTAAAGTCTGGCTGTTTGGAAACAAATTGAAATAAAGCATTGGAATTATAATTGGCTGTGTCTCTGAAATCTTTTTCACATACGATTACCTTCCATTTTGCTTCTCTTTTGCAATTTATTTTTACAGAAACTGGGTCATTTGTCCCACAGGGCTGCTTTTCTATGGTTTAGGATTTTCCGCTGCCATGTACGTAGAGAGCATCATTTAATGTTGCCCTTGCCCTGGATTTTACAAGTTCTGTTCCTCTAGAGAGCCGTGACTAATTAAATACGCCTTGATTTTTTTTGAAGGATATTCCACAATTTAATGACCTCTTTTAACCTGTATGATATTAAGAACAACTTCTTAATGCTTAATATACAATTTATCCAGCCAGCTTTCTAATGACATTCATATTGCTTCTAATTTGTTGTAATTATAAATAACTTTGCAAAAATATGTATGTAAAGGCCATCGAGAGGTCACTGAGATGGCTCAGTGAATAAAGCCTTACAACTTGTGTTTGGTGCCTGGGATCTACATGGTGAAGGAAGAAAGCCAACGCCTGAAAATTATTCTGATTCTACACATGTGCTGTGGCAACTGCATGCCCACACACATATACAAGTAAATGTGATAAAAAAAAAATATGTACATAACTGGAGAAATATATACTTTTCACTGATATTTGGAGTGATAGAATAGCTAAATTGTTATTTTCTTACAGCAAAAAAAAGTAATAATAAATATACATTATGTGTAATCCCAGTCCCAGGGGTCTGATGCCTTCTTCTGGCTTCTGCGAGTATCAAGTATACACGTGGTATATAGATACACCTGAAGGAAAAACACCCACACATAAAATAAAAATTGAAAAATAAAAAGCAATATGGTGGTTATCTTAAATCTTTGTATCTTTAATTTCTTTATTGTAATAAATTTCTATATGAGTAAATATGGGTTTAAAATATATGATCACTAAAGGCTTTTGACTTTATTGATATATTTCCCTTAAGGGCCCACCTTGTACTAAGTATTAAATATAAATATTAAGCATAAGAGTTAAAAATAAGAATCACTTAAAAAAGATTTTCTAATGATCTTTCTACATGCTACCATGCACAGGTTTCTTCTGTGATTTATCTAATGCCTCTCCCCAGCCAACCATGGGTACCCCAGATCACATTTTCAGTGGCCCAGGCTAGTCTGTTCTCCTCTGCAGTCATCTGACAATCCCCGGCCCCCAACCGACAACTTCCCACGCCTTCTCCAACTTTCCCATCCAGGCCTATCTGCTCCTGTTCCCCGGCGGCCCCCCAGTCCARGCCCCACAGGCACATCTTATAGACTGTCCCAGTCCTCTCTGCTCATCTGACTCACTATTCCACTCAAGCCATTTCCAGTCTCCTGGCCCGGCCCATTCATACATCCTCTTCTTTACCCCAACCTGCTATGTCTATATCAGACTTAGAATCAGCAAAGTCCATGTAGTGGCTCTTCCTGGCTGTCAACTTGACTATATGTGGAATGAACTACAATCCAGAATTAGAAGGCTCCCCTAAGATCCTAATCTGGAGGCTGAGAGATACAAGTTTCTGACTTGGATCTTGGAATGGAGATCTTGAAGCATAGTGGCTATGAATTCCAGAAGATTAAGACAGGGAGATCTCTGAGTTCAAGGTCATATGGAATTAAAAGTGTGGTGGCACACGCATTTAATCTGGGCCACACCTTCTGCTGGAGACCTACGTAAGGACTTTGGAAGAAGGAAGACTCACTCTCTGCCTGCTTGCCTCATGGGACTGAGCAACTGCTAGATCCTTGGACTTCCATCCACAGCTGCTGCTGACCATGGCTGGGGAGTTGGACTACAGACTGTAAGTCATCAACAACTTCCCTAACTATATAGAGACTGCCCATACATTCTGTGACTCTAGAGAACCCTGACTAATACAGTCCACATGCCCAAACCAACAAAAATCCATATACCTAGATTTCATTCCAAAAATATCAACGATATGAAACGATCAAGCCAGTATTTTAACTCCAAAACCTACTAGTCCTTTAGAAATGTTTACCAATAAGAATTATGTAGATGAGCCTCAGGACACAGAATTTAAAAGAACAACCATAAGCTTCATCAAAGAAGTCAATTGAGTTTAAAGAAAGTAGGAACAGCTCCGTGAAATTAAGAAAGAACTTGAGGGGACTAAGCGCCTGAGAGATGCTCAAGGCAACACAAACACAAAGATGATGGAACTGACAAGACAGCCCAGGACTCGGAGAGGATCAAACTGAAATGACAATGGAAGTGGAAACCCAGCAACTCAACTAGTAAGCTAAAGGGAAAACCTTCAAAGCAGAATTACTAAACAGAGGGAAGAATCAGGAATGGAAGATAAAGTTAAGGAACTACATGAAATAGGCAAGAAATATGAAAAATTAACACACACACACACACACACACACACACACACACACACACACGGGGGGGGGGGGGGGGCAGGGGGAGGGGAGGGAGGGGATAAAGGAACACAGGAAATATGGGACACCATAAAAAAAAACCCAAACTTTTGAATTAAAGGTATTGATGAGGGAGGAGAATCCCAAATCAATTAGATAGGCTAGAGCTTCAATAAGATAACAGAAGAAAACTTTGCCAAACTAAGGAAAGATACAGCCATAGAAATACAAGAAACCCACAGAACACAAATAAACAAGACCAGAAAAGAAAATCTCCATGGCATATCATAGTTACACCATAAAATATCAAGTATAAAGAATAAAGAAAGCATATTAAAAGCTGCAAGAGAAAAAAACACAAACCACATGTAAAGAAAAACTCAAGAGAATAACAGTTGGTCTCTCAGGGAAACTCTGAAGGCCAGAATAGTCTGGAGCAAAGCATTCCAAGTCCTAACAGGCTGTGATGGCCAGGCTAGACTAAGAGTCCCAGCAAAACTATGTGTCATAACTGAAGGATAAAGAAACACTTTCCATGATATAAACAGCCTTAGGGATTATATCCAACAACCAAGCCTAAAGAGAATACAGGAAGCAATACTTGAGGCTGATGAGAGGAACGCGCACAGCAGAGAGACCGTGGAAGGAAATATGAAGCCGTAAAACACCACTGAGAACACAAACAAGCCCACACCAACCACACAGTGACCACCCAACACTCACATTTCAGTGTTAACTTTAAATATCACTGCCCTCAATTCTTCCTCGAAACACAGGCTGACTGACTGAATGGATCAAGAAACAATATCCATCTGTAGCTTACAAGAAACACTCCTTACCTTTAAAAATATGTACTGCGCAGACAAAAGTACCCCAATCAAACAGGACCAGGACGCAAGCAAAATAGATTTCAAACTAAAACTAGTCAGAAGAGATTTTTAAAAAAGGGCACTTCATTCTGATGAGGGAGAACAAACCAAGACACATCTCTATCCTAGACAGGTATGCACCAGAGGTTGGGGAACCCAATTTCATAACAAATACTTCTGGATTTAAAGACCCAGATTAACATCAATCCATTAATAGATGATCTTAATGCCCCACTTTCTCTACTAGACAGGTCATCTGGACAAAAATTAAAACAGAAACATGAGAATTATTCACATCATACATCAATGGACTTAACAGATGTTTACTGAGTGTTTCACTCAAACACAAAAGAATGTACATTCTACTCAGTAGCACACAGCTTCTCTAAACCTTCCATATCCCTTGACACAAAACAAGTCTCTACTAATCCAAAGACTGAAATAACTCCTTGCATCCTATGTGATCATAGAGCAACAACATTTAAAATTTGGCCAGGCATAGTAGCACATGCTTTTGATCCTAGCACTAGGGAAACAGAGGCAGGCAGATCACTGTAAGACTGAGGCTAGCCTGGTCTATAAAGCCAGTCCAGGACAGCCAAGGCTGTTACACAGAGAGACCCTGTCTCAAAAAGCCAAAGAGCAAATGAATGAATGAATGAATTTAAGATGTACAACAAACAAATCTCTAGTAAATGCACAAACTTATAAAGATTAAGCAACTCATCACTGAATGGTGAATGGGCCAAAWAAGTAAGAAAAAATAAATGAAAATGAGTTGAGCAACCATGAGGGTACTGGGAATTAACAACTAAGCCAAGTCCTCTGTAAGAACATCAAATGCTTTTAATCACCAATCTAGCTCTCCAGTCAAGACACACACATACACAATTATAAAACATATAAYGAATGTATGCTATGTTTACCACTCCAGTACATATAACATGTAACATGCAGATAACACAAAATAAGAACTAAAAGGTCAACCACAGGCAGTTAGTAGTTAAGTTGCCTGGGAATCCAGGTTTACACAGATCCAGGCGTGCTGACTGTGACCGTGTCAACCTGACAGTTTAGAGTCAGCTGAGAAGAGTCTCAGTGAGGGATTATCTACATTAGGTTGGCCTGTAGGTACGTCTGTGAGGGACTGTCTTGATTGTGCTGGCTGATATGGAAAGACCTATGCTGAAAGTGGGTGGCGCCGTTCCTTGGGTTTGGTTCCTGGRCTGTATAAAGTGGGAGAGGTCCAGGTGGGCATATGTGTGCATCTCCTGCCTGTTGTCTTAGTTATTTTTCTATTGCCATGACAAAACATCATGACCAAGGCAATTCATTTTAAAAAAAAAAAGTTGACTTTGGGGCTCACGGTCCCAGGAG
>BDUI01002558.1:86430-102189 GCA_002335545.1 Apodemus speciosus | reverse complement strand
CACACACACACACACACACACACAGAGAGACAGACAGAGACAATTACATTTTTTTAAATAATAATTAAGGACTTTTTTTTTAATGAGCACTGTTTTAGGATAGTTCATTGTAAGTCATTTTTAATGATTTGGATACGTTAAAATTTCTCTCAGTAAATTGCCATGTCCTACATTGCTTGGTCCTGGAAACCTGAGGAGATGTGGGAATGAGGGAAGGACAGACAGACAGACAGACAAGCTAGGATAGTGTGGGATGTGTCCCCTATGATAGATGGAAACTCATTTATTATGCACAGCACCAGGAGGAGGGGTGAGCTGGTCTCAGTGGGTAGTCTGCACTGGAGCAGGCTCAGGCTGGAATCAACCAGGAGAGTCAGGAGGGGCTCACCTGCTCTGAGGAGAAGGGAAGGGGCAGTGGGATGGGAGGGTAGGACTGGGGGAGAAGAGGGAGGGGGCTGTGTTGGGGATGTAAAGTGAATAAATGAAGGAAAAAAGGAGAAAGTTGCATCTAATGCTTTCTGCATACACTGTCAATATTCACCTGCATTTCTGTAATTGTACCACAGCAGACTCAAAATCCAGTTCATGGATCTCAGTTTGTGTTGAGTTCATTTAACTTAATGTATAGCCAGTGAATTCCTAGAAATCTTAAGGATATGGAGTTATAAAAAACAGCTAATTCTCATTTCAAAATACAAGTTTTATTTATTTTATTAGTACATATTTCAGTTTTAAAGCTTTAAAAATGTGACTCTGCTGACTCAGAAGGAAATAGACTGCCCATTGCTCAGGCAGGGTAACTTAGACACCACATCCACTGGGACTCAAGAGGAGCAGTTATAGGAAATAGAAAGAAAAGCAGGGCAGTTCGTGAGGTATCAGTTGTGGCCTCTATGGCTTACCGTGTGATGGCTGGAACTGTACCAGACAAACGTGTCAGAGATCCATCTACCATGTGTATAGTTTCTGCATTAAGCACTATTACTGCTTTCCATCCGCCTATACTTCTTCATATAGTAAATATCTGCTAGGAAATAACCTGTGTCATTTTTTTTTTTTTTTTTTTTTTTTTTTTTTTTTTTTTTTTTTTGGTTTTTCGAGACAGGGTTTCTCTGTGTAGTTCTGGCTGTCCTGGAACTCACTCTGTAGACCAGGCTGGCCTCGAACTCAGAAATCCGCCTGCCTCTGCCTCCCAAGTGCTGGGATTAAAGGCGTGCGCCACCAACGCCCGGCTCAACCTGTGTCATTTTGTTTTCCCTCTCCCTACTGGGTAGCAGAATAATCTGTAGACATCAGATGACGCTGATGGGCATCAGTCTAAATCAATCTGGAGATGGGACACTGGGCCTGTGTGTAAAATGGATACTCAACCGAATCATATAGATTTTCTATAACATTTATATTCATACCATAGTACTTATGCATTATAACTTGAGAAAAGCCTATAATTACTTTGAAGTACATTTATTTGAACCACTTTAACATGCTTAGCATCACTTGTAGTATATCCTGTGGGCTGATTCTTCCCTGTGAGGTCAGTGCATTGCTGCATTTGAAGATGTCTAGGGAAAGGCTGCCAGAGACAAATCCTTCATCACTAACTTCACTACTGAGGTGCTGGTCATAATCGTAAATTAGACATGTTCTCTCCCTTGCCTTTGGGGAACTAAGAGTCTGACAAAGCTATAAGTGCTGTAAAGTGTTGTAAAGATTCATTGCTCTTCGCTATGAGCACAGCAAAGGATTCTGGGTGTGTCTGAGATTTTAATGTGACATTATTTGGGGCTGTTTGTAGGACCATGTTGCACTCTTCTATCTGGTCCCCACATACTATTTGTCCCTTTTCCCACTGGAGAAATAGCATTAGAATTAGCTTCAAACTTTCGTTTACTTAATTTAAAATAGTATTTATATGTTCTGTGTCTATGGGAGTTTTGCCTGCACATATATCTATGCACCATGCGAGTGTCTGGTGCCTGAGAGGACCAGAAGAAGGATCCCATCCTCTGGGACTGGAGTTATAGATGGCTTGAGCTGCCATGTTGGTGTTGGGAATTAGGCCTGGGGAGCTCTGGAAGAGCAGCCAGTGTTTTAAACATGAACTCTCCAGCTGTACTTTGAACATTTATATATCTAGAGAAAAGCCATGTGTATCTGTATTTTTATTTCTAGCTTGAAACTGGCACTTGCCTTATAATTTTAGAAAATATATACTTATACCAGCATATTTATTGTTTCTGGTGTTCATATATCTTTCTGATGATAGCACCTTGATTCCTGCTCCATTTAGGTATTTTAGATGATGTTGGGCTGTTTATGGCTCCAAGAGCAAGGAGTACTCAGATCTGTCTGACTCTGAGGTACGGTGCTCTGGGGTGGGCATGTGGCTCTGGCCAATCAAGGGTTCCAACACAGAGGGAACTACACAAATTATTGAGAAAAATCCATCTACACTTTTCCAATGGATAAAGTATGGTAGGGTTGCTGGAAGGAGATCCCTCCTAAGTCAGCTTCAGCCCTTTGACCCAACAGTTCCCACAGTCTAATTTATTCATGCTTAGAAATACAAAGCCCACAGCAATGTCCCTTAGGGTGGACTATTTGGAGTAACTGATGTACAGTCAAAAGTCCTAATTGTTAAACAAATTTACAGTTTCAGATCAGGGATCAATAATCTTTTCAAAGATAGTGTTTTCAATAAAAATAAAGTATATTATCCTAATTTTAATTTTTATAATATTTTACTAAAGTATTTATTCTAAATTTTGCCTTGCATTTGTATATAAATATACATTTAGCTAAAATGTTGCAGGTAGAATTTATTTCAGGAGCTGTGGAGCGCGTCAGGTAGGGATGCTCTTTTTAGGGTCGTTCAGTGGCTTCACTTTCACCCGCTGCAAGGCCCCTCCTCGAATAGGAAGTTTTTTCAGAGCGATGTCTGTGTCAGCCAGAGGTCCTCCCAGTAGTCGGGTAGGAGTGCTTTCCACTGTCACCACCCGACCCGAAGGTACCTGGAAAAGGAAAAGACAAATATCTACAGTCTTCGTAGAAAACCTTTTGATAACAGAAAAACCCATATATTCTATGGTTTGCTGTGTAAAAGGCACCAAGCAAAAGAGATAGTGTGACATGAGAGAGAGATAAGGCCTCTGGGCCAGGAAAGTGGGCTTGACCACTTCTATTGCTCATTAGTTTTATGTCTGGGGACAAACTGTGTCCAATGGAGATGACTGYGAACACTGGCATGTGGCCCTGGTCTACTTCCAGGCAAAGGGGAACTGCACTCTTCCCACAAGGGAGAGGCCCCAACGCACTGCCCAGAGCTGGTGGCCACTTAGGAAGCCTGTGGGTGTGGGTCTGCTCTAACCCAGCACTGGGCGTGAGGATAAGGGAGGGGAAATGTATTTTGGAGATAAATATGCTTCRATGATGAGAAATTTTAATAACACAAAGCAAAATATAAGAGACAAAAGTTCCCATAGAAATAACATTTTGGTTGCCCACACTTTGTATGTATTAAGAAAGCTGTAGAAAAATTGATCTTACCGTTGTGTTAAGACCTTTAATAACTGTTTGGTGGAATATTGCATTTCGTGGTCGTTCAGTGTATTTAGAGGATTCTATAGCCTTTTCTTGAAGCCTCTTTGCTTTCTGAAAATTTTTAAATTAGAAAGAAAATAATGTTAGTTGCCAGGAAAGCATGGTTGATGGTCCTCGCAGGGACGTAGGTACATTTGTTCTCCCGTTCCTCACTCTGCCACTTAGAGAAATGAAAGCTCTCGAAACAATGGTTCCGAATGGAGGGCAGGGCACGGTTCTCTCTGCCTTACTCCTAGCCTTCATCTTCAAATTGCGCAGGAACATGACTCTGGCTTCCTAGTGTTAAGTAAAACGCAATGCGAAGCAGTATTTTTTCATTTGTAAAACGTGCTTTCAGCTGACAGTCTAAGAGGCAGACAAGGCTCTAACAGTAGTAATATCTCACAGAACATTAGCAGAAAAGTAGAAATAAATATTCATTCTTCAAAAAACCTCTCTCCTTTGATTGGTTGGTTGTTGTGTATATTGATAGTGCTTTGAAAATCTTACCTTTAATGTTTTAACATTCGATGTTCTAGCCAAGAAGTTTTCCCATGACTTGTTAGCCTGTTCTCTCTGTTTATGCGTGGCTTGTATCTGAAAGAAATATGAAAAATAAGAGTTTCARTTCCCATGAACCACACCAAAGGTCACAGAAGTCCCTATTCTAAAGGAAGTGCCTTCCTTTTTCTAAAGGATAATTTGAGTCTGCCTGAAAAAGAAATTAGAATGTATAACATAATTTAAACCAAACAAATCAAGTGTTGTCAGGAATGCTGCTAGAAGCCTTTAATCTGAGCACTCTGGAAGCCCAGRCAGGCAGAAATATTTCACTTCTAGGCTAGCCTGCACTACAAAGTGAGTTCCAGGATAATCGGTGCTACATAGAAACCTTGTTTCAAAAAAAACCTTAAAATTTAAAAAGTTATTCGTTTTGTAGTTAAAGTTTGAACTACTTTCCATAGAATGTAAGGCAAACTACTCAAAAGSAGTTTAATACCAATCATTCTCACCAATACAGAATGCTTTATACAGTTCCTGTTTGTGAAGACTTTATAGTCTGGAGAAAACTAAATGCAGGATTTAAAGACAAAATCACAGGTGAAAATAGAGASACTATTCTGGCCACTGATTGTTAAGTATAGGCAAATTATATTGGTAAAACTACTCACTGATCATTAAGTATAAGCAAAATTATATTGGTAAAACTACTTTTAATCTATGACTGCAGAAAGGTAGCAATTTTGTGAGACTACCAAATTTGGCATGATACTGTATTCTAGAAGGGTGAGTATTAACCAACAAGTCTATTTCTTAACAGGCTTCCCACCAAATGTATAATCATTGTGTGTGTGTGTGTGTGTGTGTGTGTGTGTGTGTGTGTGTTTACCATATAAATACAAACATATAATACTGTTATGAATATAATATTCTTAGGGACACTTAAGAATATGCAATTAAACAACTGCTCCAAAAGTGGGGATACAGGCATGACAATAAATATATAATTAAATGGCAAAGGTTCTGGGGTTCACAAGAACTAATGGCCACGAGGCAGCATAAACTCCATGAGTCCCTCCTGGTTCTGCGTGGATATGTTGGCTTACAGCAGTACCCATGTCATGAAGACTTACCCACGCAAGCATCTGAAATCAATTAGCCAGGGTGGCATTCACAGGTGAGTGGACACAGATCCTAAGCTGTGGAGTCAAACATTGCATGGTCTGTGTGGAAAGATTGGGTAACAGACAACACTGGAGATCACTGCAAGGAGCTGCAGTGCTTAACTAGTTACAGAGAACCAGGACAAAGTGGGCACGTCTCTGTCTGTGGATAACACTGTTTAAATTCCTCTGAGCCAGTCAAACATGGATGAACAAATTATGCCATAGTTTCTCACCTGTGCAAAGTTCTAGGGAACAGGCTATTTTCCTGGCTGACTTCCTCTGTTTAGCTAAAGTCAGGCCAGTTTTCCTGGGCATAGAAAATCAGTGCTCTTAAGTGTTTTGGCACTGAGATGAGGATGAAGCCTATGGATGGATACCCCTAAGGCTGGGAAAGGTCTGTGACAGAATGGGGTGTGAGAGAAGACAGCCGCATCTCCCTATGAAGTCACGCACTCCTTACAGACAGGCCTCCAGGTATTTAAAGCACACATCTAAGCAGGTTACAGCCTCTGGAGCCCTGCGGGACATTTCAAAGAACAGAGTGCACCAAGTCTCTTTACCTTGTAAAGTATAAGAGCACCAAAATCAAATCTCACAACCAGGAAGTTCTCATTGTGCAAGCTCACAACCCAGAACCTGAGCTCACACCCCAGAACCTTCCTAAGAAGCCTGGCATGGCGGCCCAGTGGCCCCATGGTRGGGAGAAAGAGACTGGAGGMTCTCTGAAACTTTCCSGCCAGCAAGTTGAGCTGAATAGTGATGTCTGAGCTGGGAGGGAACCCTGTGGAGAGTGATTAAGAAAGATGCCAACATCCGCCTCTGGGTTCTACATTCTTGCACACGCCTCCATGCACATAAATGTATAAACCAGCATATACCACATGTATACACAGAAAAAAACACAAAAATTAAATTATAATGCCCAAAGCAACACTGATAATAATTGAATTTTAAACCCCAAGCTCCTTAATTTCTTTTAAATTGCACAGAGGCATTAAAAATAACATAGGGAAAAACAATTCGATGTTGATATATTTATAAACAGGACAAATCTATTTTATGGGTGACTAGTCCATGCACTGCAGTGAGTGGCTTGTGCTCCGAAGGCTCRCCGCCCCACTTACCTTTGCATACACTCTTTGTTCGTTCTGCACGTCCTGGAGTGCTTGGTTTTCGATCATCTCACTTTGCAAGGAAGCGACCATCTTTCCAATATTTTCTGTCGCCGCTATAATAGAGCGCAAAGATTTTTCATCTGCCGTGACTAGTCTTAACTTTTCCAGCTTTATTTCTTCAGATACTTCATTCCATATTTCTCCAATCTGCAATGGCAAAGTTTAAGTTGAGAGAGTTAGACTAAACAGAAGTAAGTGAGACCTTACACGACTCTCCACGGTGGTCACCCTGTCAGTGCTGAAGCCTTTCCTAACGTCTTGGGAGTGAGTGAGACAGTCCGAGCGTGGTGTGGGCACCAGCCACATCCGAGACTCTGGTTAGCAGTCCTCCCGCTTTCAGAGCTGTCGACACTGCGGTTCCAGCCCGGAACAGTGCTCATGCTCTTCCTACCTCCAGGCCCCAGTGGAGGCCAGATCGTGCTGAACAAAGAGAGGGCCATTCTRGGATTCTGGGACATGTGACCGCTGGAAAAGGGACCCTGCTCTTCACCTACTAGCAAAGGCATATAACTGAATCTTAGGGATTTTTATAATTATTATTTTATTTATTTACATTCCAGTCCCCCTCCTCGAATCTCAAGGTTTTAATTCCACAGTTTATTATGCCAAAATTTCCATCTCACATTCTGAAAGGAAGGCAGTGAAGCACATGGAAAACTAGAGAAACAGTTACATCATTTAAAACGAGAATTCAACTTGATTTTTTTATTTAAAAAAAAAACATTCATTCACAATATCCAAATATTAACAAATAAAATGTTTACTTCAGAGGATTTTCATGAGATGTCAAAGACATTCTTTACTAAGTTCACTGTGCAGAGCACTAGGCAACTCAATCACTGTTAAGTGACATTTGACTGATGACATAAGAAGTGATGAGCACTACTTTGATAGTATTAACACTAC
Source organism: Apodemus speciosus (assembly GCA_002335545.1). Taxonomy (NCBI): domain Eukaryota; kingdom Metazoa; phylum Chordata; class Mammalia; order Rodentia; family Muridae; genus Apodemus; species Apodemus speciosus. The sequence goes on along the minus strand of BDUI01002558.1, from coordinate 94,862 downwards.
AGTAAACAACAGCCTGCTTCACTGCAACTCCACGGCTTCCCAAACTGTAAAGATTCCATTTCTAAAACCCCGTTGGGCTTCAGGACGACTCTGTAATATTCATCTTGTCCTATAAGCTAGCATTTGGTCGACTGAGAAGTTCATAATGCACATTCTGGATTTATCCAGTCCACTCCCAGTCCCTCTTTTCCAGTTCCTCTACTGCCCCTCCCCCTCCCTCTCAACCTCTCCTTAGAACAAGCAGCCACCCCTGGAGCTCACTTAGTACTGTCAGTATCTGTAGAGGTRTAGGGCCCTCTACCCAAGCATGAATTACCCRTTGGGGGTGGGGGAGAACAACCCTACAGAAAACAGACTCGCCTTCTCCTAGTGGCTATCAATTGCCAGTAGCGCCTCAGCTAGGATGGGATTTCCTGCCCACCTCCCTGGTCCACAATGGGACTTGGGTTTTCTCATGTGTGGGTTTTGTGCTTGCAGTCAGAGCCAATGTCAGTTTGTGGCTCTATCACAGTTACATAACATATTTTCTCATGAAAGAAACCCAAGGAGTGGTATGTCCACTTAATCACAATATGAAGCTAGAAAGAGAATACTAGAGTATTCGAAAAATTGTTCCAGTTATGGGCACATCTTTTATTTCCCAATTTATTTTTAAAATAATAGATTTATTAAAATGGTACTTACTTTAAAATCAAGGTATCTATGTATTATACAGAGGGTGACAAAATCTTCAGCAGATAAACCTGGTAAATTTTCAAAATCTATCAAAGTTTGAACAGAGAGAATTAGTTTAACAGGGAAAATCATTTCAAGAATCATCACAAAAACAAATTTGAACACATATTCCTACAAAAATACCCTCTGCCCAGGTTGTCCTTACAGAGTCATTAGTAGATAACTCATTTGCTTTGGACTGTGGTCAAGAGATTTTACTATCAGAAACTTAGAAGCAGATGAGAATGTTTCTTTTAATAGGAAGCAAAGAATTTAAAAGTTGAGATAATTTTGCCTCTGTAGGAAAGGATGTGCCTAATTTGGCAGAGACTTGATATGCCCAGATGATGGGACACCCAGTGGGCCTCTTCCCGCTCAGAGGAGARGGGGACGGGGTGAAGGGAGGACCTTAGTGGGGAGGGAACGGAGGATGTAAATAAATAAACAAAAAATCGAGATAACTCAGAACACTAACAGTTATGCCTAAGCATCTTAACTGCACGCCATCTTGCTAGACACTGAAATTGCCTGAAAAGCTAAAAAGAACTTCTCCTGGGGCTCCACATTCCAAAATTCTGACCTTTGATTGGTGTTACAAGCTGGGCCATGGACCCCTGAGGTACTGAGGGCGCATGCGTTTACCGTACCAGGGGCTTTATTCATGTGTATAAAGRGGACTCTACAGCAACAGCCAGTGCAGCAACACTGCTCACATACGAACGCTGTGAACGTCAGGGCTCTCTTACCTAGCTTATCCAACACAGCATAAATTTTTGCTCTGATGTTTTCAGCAACATCCATAACAGCAATAGATGGGCAGTTAGCAGGAAGGGGCGTGACCTTTTGTTCTTCTTGAAAACTTGTAAATAGAGGTCTCTTTGTATCTAATCATCGGGTATTACGAAACAGAAGGGAGTGATAAAGACCACAGTGAATATTTGAGATTTTATTCTCTATATAAAATGGATCGAAACACAAATATATGTTTAAAAATGAAAACAAAAATATAGTGCGTTGCTTTTTTTTTCTTTTCTAGAGTTCTGGGAACTCAGCTCAGGACTGTAAGCAAGCATTCTGTCATTGAGCTCTCTGCTGCAGTGCCAGCCAGCTCAGTGCCAGCCAGCCCATGGCTAATACGCTAAAGTATAAGCAGTAAATGTCTCCCAGTCTGTGGCAAAACTTTGGCTGTCATTTTTCTTATTTATGTAAGATGTTTAAAAGGACAGCTATGCAGGGTGTAATGGCACAAGCCTTTAATCCCAGCACCCGGGAGGCAGAAATAAGAGAATCTCTGGGAGTTTGAGGCCAGCCTGGTCTACACAGAGAGTTCTACGAGAACAGGGATGACATAGGGGACCCTATCTCAAAGGAAAAAGACAGAGCTATAGTTTTAATTCTTTTAAAGACTTATTTTATTTATGTGTGCATAGCTCTCTGTGTGTATGTATCATGTCTGGGGGTGCCAGCAGAGGCCAGAAGGGGGCGCTGGCTTCCAGGAACTGGAGGTATAGGTAGTTGTGATCTATCTTATCTGGGTGCCGAGATTCAAATTCAGGTCCTCTGAATGAGTAGCCAGCGTTCYTAACTGTGGAGCCTTCTTTTCAGCCTTGGCTAAAGGTGAAAATTTAAATGTAGAAACCGTGTCAAGCATAAAGTTCTAGAGATGGGATAATGTCATATCAACRGTGTGTGATAATTTTGATTGTTTCCTATAAATTATACCTTAAAGAGAAAAGCTACTTCATGATGTTTGAATTTAAAACTCAGATAGCAAAAATGAGATTAGAGACAGAAATAATCCAAAGTGGTAGTATTTTTATCCAATATAGAAATTACTAACACTTTTGCTAAAAACAATTTGAATGTGAATGAAGATGTAACACAGTACCACAATCTCTACAATTCAATTACTCATTCTGATACCACCAACCTCTTTAGAACATGGCAGCTAAGAGTGATGAACATTTGACTTATTTTTACTAATAAGAAACCTCTTTTGTATAAAAAGAAAATTAAGAACCACCAGTAGGGTTTGTTGTGAAATACTATTTATCTATCAAATTCTATTGCTAAGTGAAGCATCATAAGTGAACCTAGTTATAAAAGCAAGAAGCCCAAATAAACTTATTTAGGAAGTATCATTAATTTCTAAGCTAAAGAATATAGGTAGGTGCCACGTTTTAAGATAGTCTATTAAACCTGAGCCCATTACTAACTTATTTCATTTTCTTCTAATTATTCACAACTTATTTTATCAGAGAAGGGGGGCAGTGGGCCAGAGCACAACCTATATCGTTGTTCCACAGGTGCTGTCTGTTCACGTTTTTTGCTTGTTTGTTTGCTTCCTGTTTTGTTTTTGGAGATGGGGCTTGTAATTGGCCCTGGGATACTTGGTTCTACCCCGAGGTTGTGCGGGAGGGGCTGGGGAAGCAAGGCCAGGCACAGTCCCAGCTCTAGGGAGGAGACTCATCTCTAGGATTCACTGTCAAGCCAGCAGAACCGAGTTTGTTTTGTTTTGTTTTGTTTTATTGTGTTCTGTTTTGTTGTTCTGGGGTAGCATTACAGTCTTGCTAGCACTTTACTGATTGAACTATTCCCCCTTGAATCCCAAGTACTCACAATTTATGATAAAAGTCTTTAGCATCTTGTTGGAAGAATCTCATAAATGGGTAAGCATCCTCACATTCCGATGCTTTAAAGCTCTAGGTAAATCTCTGCACTGTTTCTACCCATACTTGTGGCCACACTCACCAACGATCTTGCCATTCTTGTCACGTTTTACTCCCAGCTCTTTTTCCTCTTTTCTCCACAGTTTAATTAAGAGACTGGCAGCAGTCAGGTCTTTCTTCCCTCGCCAAGCATTGACATGAGCAGAAGTTTTGGGATTATCACAAAATTCAACCATTATTCCGAGAATCAGATTACAGAATTTTTTTTGGTTCAACTTTGCAAGGAAATAAAAAATGACAAAAATTTTAATGAATATTGAAAATGAAATGGGTTATCAGCCAGTGCCTTCTGAGCATTCTGACTGTATCAATGACCAGTAAGTCATTTGTAAACATTCATGAGCATYCATCAATACTAAAACAATAGAGATTGAATATAATTCTTAAGTAGTGAAAACATACTTCAAAATAATTATGTATTCATTTGGTGGAAATGGAAGGAGAAGTTTTCAAAACATGAGAGAATATGCGTATTTACTTAGAATGGAGCATGGTCATCAGGTGCCTGTGAGTACAGGATCTTTTCCACTTACAGCCTTTGTTAAGGTTTGAAAAGATTATTATCAGGTACATTCTTTGTTATCAAGAGAATGACTGGTACAACTGTAACAGTCAATTATGGAAAAAATGATGTATAAATTTAGGCTTTATCAGCAACTGTGATATCAGGAACTTTTAAGAATTCAAGAAAATTTCTCTTATCACCAAGAATACACATTTTTAAAACCAAAATACAAAATTTAGGTGTAGAAAATCCTATCTCATCCTAACTTTGAAGCTTTAGATTTGTAGATTTAACTAGGACCTGTAAAAGTAAGTAAACTCAATAAGCTCCAGTTGGGAAAGGGTGTCCTCTCTCAGGAGGGAGGCTAACTCAGTACAGGTGACATGTAAGAGAGAGGAGATACGATACGGGAGGTACAAAGGACAGACAGGATGGGGGTAGTGGAAGGTGTGATGAAGGGGCAGAGAGGATGGCTATCCAAAACGAAGGATGTATGAAAAAGGCATATGAAATCCTGCAACTTTGTAAGCCAATCAAAACTATCTTAAGCAGCTGCACAGAACGCTCAGTGGTTAAGAACGATTGTTCTTGCATATGGTCCAGGTTTGATTCTTGGCATCCGGCATCCACGTGGTAATGCACAGCCATCCAATGCTCCAGTTTCCAGGGACCCAATGGCCACTTCTGAGCTTTGTGGGTTCTAGGCATGTGCATGGCACGCCCATACTTCTGGGCAAAACACATACATAAAATAAATCTACAAAACATTAAAGCTATGTTTTTTTTAAAAAGCTAGGATGAAGATATCTGAGTGGCTGGAGAACACTGACCCTAAAAGCCACTATATTAAAAGTTCAAGTGCCAGGTGTGGAAGTCCTCATGAGTTGTTGGCTACTGAGGCCCCAGAGATACTCAAAACAATACGGACTCCTGAAATTCTTTGTGGTGGCTCACCAGAACCAGATGATAAGATCCTATTGCTTAAAAAACAATATACCTTAGATATAGAGAGCAAGATATAGAGAAAACAAGCTAGAACTGAGTTGGGACCTTCCACACTGCTGGCTAGCTTTTACAGGGCCAGAAGTTGCTCTGCAGAACACTGGGGAGAAAAACATCAGCAGTCTTACACAGCTATAAACCCTAAAACCTACAATGCTAACCTGCCAGGCAAGATCTAAATACCAGTGTAACAGTGGTACAACTTTTATGGGTTAACCAATCAGATTGCATTTGAGTCACTCTCCACAGAAGGTACCTGCATGAATCTGTGAACCTGGATAACAATCCAGAGCTGAGGAAATCACAGGCCCTAGAAGTACTTACACTATGGTTTAGCTAAAGTGCCATGGTGTCAAACTAAATCCTAAACACTGATCTTTGTATCTATAGGTAAATGCTATTCACTCTTGAATCAAGAATCTTCTGTTTATAAAAAGAGAAAGATGTCTTAAGATATGTTCTATGGGGTGTGGTGAGGTATGGGAAAGGGAGTGCCTCAGCAGGCCCATGCCAAGGCCTCCCTTCCCCCTGAGGGACCAGTCACAGGACATATAGTATAGAACAGAGTTTATTCAGGGCATGGGGAGGGGAGTTAAGAGGATAGTGGAGGCAGAGAAAGGTAGAGAAAGGGAGAATGGAGAGAGGCCGGCCATGACCACGTGGAAAGGTGGGGGGAAGGGAATGGGGACAGAGAGGGAGCAAGGGGGCAAGAGGCAAGATAGAGAGGCAAGAGAAAGAGAAGGGAGGAGGGGGCAGGGAGCTCCTTTTATAGTGACCCAGGCCTACCTGGGTGTTGCCAGGTAATTGTGGGGAGGAGCATACCTGGCTGTTGCCAGGTAACTGTGGGATGGAGTTTAGACAGAATGCTAACAGTAATCAACAGTGCTAAATGTAGATATTCATAGCTGCTTAAACTGCTAAGAGTAAGTGATGGCTATATGCTTGTCTCTAAACTAGATATTTATATCATTCCCTCTACGGTTCAGGGAGATTATAAGAGGTGGAATACAGGAAGAAGGGCTTCAAAATACTACCTTCAGAACATTACACAGCCATTGCAGACTGCTTGACCTCACAGTAGTTATGTTTGCCTGCACTGGACCAGTACAAAACTGAGCTTGACAGCAACCAATCATAAACAAGAGATGGACCTGTGGGCCCTACCCTCCATGGTAAACTACTGGTTACACATAAATCCTGGAAAGGTGTCTCAGTTAGGGTTTTATTGCTGTGAAAAGACACCATGACCAAGGCAACAACTCTTATAAGGACAGTACTTAGTTGAAGCTGGCTTACAGTTTGAGAGGTTCAGTCCATTATCACCATTGTGGAAAGCATGGCAGTGTGCAGGCAGACATGGTGATAGAGGAGCCGGGAGTTGTACATCTTGGCCCACAGGCAGCTGTTTCACACTGGCCAGACTTGAGCATATCTGACCTCAAAGCCCACCTCCACGGTAACACACTTTCTCAACAAGGCCACATCTACTCCACCAAGACCACACCTTCTGCTGGCAGCCTATATGAATGACATGGAAGAAGGAAGCTTGCTCTCTTTGCCTGCCTGCTCCTGCTAGCAAGTCCATTCCTTCACTAGCATTAAAGCCTACGTCTCCAGGATTCTGGTGGATACTGAAGACCAGCTGATCCATCAAAGCTCATGGACTGAACAACTTCTAGATTCTTGGACCTTCCACATGTAGGCAGCCATTGATAGACTAGTGGACCAGACTGTAGGCCCTTCTAACAAATMCTTTATATCTATATTTACATATTTATGTCTATATATGAAAACACATACATAGATTCATTCTAAAAGTTGTTTTTATAGAGCAGTTGTTGTCAACTTGTGGGTCATGAACTCTTGTGGCAGTGCTGAATGACTCTTTCACATGGGCTGCCTGAGCCCACCACAAAACACAGATATTTACATTATGATTCACAACAATAGAAAAATTACAGTTATTAAGTAGCAATGAAAATAGTTTTATGTTTGGTGGTCACCATAACACGAGGAACTGTATTAAAGAGTCATAGCATTAGGAAAGTTGAGAACCACTGCTCTAGCAAAACATGACAATACAAATATCCTTTATAAGAAACAGAGTCAGGTGAGGTGGTGCATGCTTTTAATCCCTATACTCAGAATGTAGAGGCAGGTGGATCTCTGTGAGTTCAAGGCCAGTCTGATCTTCTACAGAGTGAGTTCCAGGATAGTTAGGGCTACACAGAGAAACCCTGTGAGAGAGAGAGAGAGAGAGGAGAGAGAGAGAGAGAGAGACTACAATACACAGTAAATATGGAGTAAATACTCCATAATATTTAACCTTTTAGAAGAGTTCTTTTGAAACAGACCAGCCTACGGTCACTTGATATTTGACAAAGGATGTTTAAAAACATACAGTGGAAAAAAGATAGCATTTTTAACAAATGGTACTGGATCAACTGGAGGTCAGCATGTAGAAAAATGCAAATCGACACATTCTTATCTCCTTGTACAAAGCTCAAGTCCAAGTGGATCAAGGACCTCCACATAAAACCAGACAAACTGAAGCTTATAGAGGAGAAAGTGGGGAAGAACCCTGAGCACATAGGCATAGGGGAAAATTTCCTGAATACAACACCAGTGGCTTATGCTCTTGAACATAGAACAAGAATCAACAAATGGGACCTCATAAAACTGTAAAGCTTCTGTAAGTCAAAGGACATGGTCAATAAGACAAAAAGGCAAACAACAAATTGGGAAAAGATGCTTACCAATTCTATATCTGATAGTGGGCTAATATCCAATGTATACAAAGAAATAAAGAAATTATACTCCAGAGAGTCAAATAACCCTATTAAAAATGGCATACAGAACCAAACAGGGAATTCCCAATGGAGGAAACTCGAATGGCTCTAAAGCACCTAAAGAAATGTTCAACATCCTTAGTTATCAGGGAAATGCAAATCAAAACAACCCTGAGATTCCACCTCACACCGGTCAGAATGGCTAAGATGAAAAACTCAGGGGACAGCCGATACTGGAGAGGATGTGGCAAAAGAGGAACACTTCTTGTTGGTGGGATTGCAAGCTGGTAAAACCACTCTGGAAATATGTTTGGCGGTTCCTCAGAAAATTAGACATAGTACTACCTAAGGACCCAGTTATACGACTCCTGGGCATATACCCAGAAGATGCTGCAACATATAATAAGGACACATGCTCCACTATGTTCATAGTGGCCTTATTTATAATAGCCAAAAGCTGGAAAGAACCCAGATGTACTTCAACAGAGGAATGGATACAGAAATCGTGGTATATATACACAATGGAGTACTATTTGGCTATTAAAAACAATGAATTCAGCCGGGCGGTAGTGGCACACACCTGTAATCCCAGCACTCTGGGAGGCAGAGGCAGGTGGATTTCTGAGTTCGAGGCCAGCCTGGTCTACAGAGTGAGTTCCAGGACAGCAAGGGCTATATAGACAAAACCTGTCT
>BDUI01002558.1:73639-84106 GCA_002335545.1 Apodemus speciosus | reverse complement strand
AGGATGTGGAGAAAGAGGAACACTCCTCCACTGTTGGTGGGATTCCAAGATGGTACAACCACTCTGGAAATCAGTCTGGAGGTTCCTCAGAAAATTGGACATGACACTTCCAGAGGACCCTGTCATACCACTCCTGGGCATATACCCAGAGGATTCCCCTGCATGCAACAAAGACAGGTGCTCCACTATGTTCATAGCAACCTTATTTATAATAGCCAGAAGTTGGAAAGAGCCCAGATGACCCTCAAATGAGGAATGGATACAGAAAATGTGGTATATTTATACAATGGAATGCTACTCAGTAATTAAAAACAATGAATTCATGAAATTTGTAGGCAAATGATTGAAACTGGAAAATATCATCCTAAGTGAGGTAACCCAATCACAAAAAATACACATGGAATGCAGTCACTGATCAGTGGATATTAATTTGCCCAGAAGCTCTGAATACTCAAGACACAATTAACAAATCATATGATTCCCAAGAAGGAAGGAAGGAGAGGGCCCTGGTCCTGAAAAGACTTGATCCAGTATTGTAGGGGAGTACTAGAACAAAGAAATGGGGGGGGGTGATTGGGGATTGGACGGAGGGAAGAGGACTTATGGGACATATGGTGAGGGGAAACCTGGGAAAGGGGAAAGCGTTTGGAATGTAAACAAAGAGTATAGAAAATAAAAATAATAAAATAATAAATAAAATGATTATGTGAATTAAAAAGAAAGAAACAAATGTTAATGGTTGAAATTGATGCAACAACATTCTTAACATTTCATTTACTGACTAAATCCAGGGTATGCACAACTTAGTGACCTAGTTATATCAAACACATTACAACAATGTATATAGGCATAACAGGTCAATGAATTTATATATGTGCATGCATAGCATATTCATGTATGTATATGCTGAATTCTCGGACACCCACAGTATGTCACTCATTAGCCTCCTGACACCGGGGTGGGTGGGGGAGACAGATGCTGTTGTTATGTGGCTTTATAGATGAAAACATTGTGAATTCAGTAATGTTCAAATTTTCTTGCCAGGACATGGTAAGACTGATAATGTTGGTATGTTTATCAAGTCAAAGTGGGTTTACTATTCTGTTAATAAAATAAAAAGTGAAGTTAAAATTGACACGTTATTACTCTGCAGAGACTTCCAGATCTCACTGCAATTATGTCATGACTTCCCTGTGTTACACTACTGACTACAGTCCTAATTCCAATCAATGGAACTGATGCCTGTCCTCCACAGTCATGCCTGACACACCATATGTCGTCATATTACCTCTGGACTGCAGACACTTCTTTACAGAGTCATCTTTTTCTAATGTTACCCATAAAATCAATGTTGGAGAAAAGATGAAAAGTTTTGATTGGATGATAGAGATTTTATAGAGGACACAGTGTAGCTTGTAATAAACTCTTTCTTCACAGGTAGACAGAGTAGAACATCAGCTTCCCTGTGTTTGGGAACATTGACTGGAGGACTGTTCAGAACTCTTAATATGCTAGTGTTTGGGGAGTCTCTGGGAGGGATTTTGTTTAAAACAATTTATCTGGCTGGGCATGGCACACACCTTTAATTCCAGCCCTCGGAAGTTAGAGACGAGGATCTCTGTGAATTCCAGGCTGGCTGATTTATATAGTGAGTTCCAGGATAGCCTGGACCACATGGAGAGACCATGTCTCAAAACAAAGCAAAACAACCCAACCCCCAAACAAAGAAAAGCCCATCACTATATCTGAACATAGTTTGAAGCACATTTGTTCAAAAAACCCTATTTTTTTGGCCCTTGGTTTGGAAAAGGTTAACATGGACGCATGTGTATTTTGTGTTGGAGTGGTGTGGATGGTACTTACTGCCAGTATGTCCAAAAGGAGAAAAATCCCTTCCTTTTCAAGAAAATAATCCTCAGAAGCATAACACCCCAAAATGCAGCACCTTCAATTAAAAGAAAGCCAGTCACTCAACAAACATCAGTTGTTGGAGTTAACTTGTAGACGYTCCTTTCTACCATAGCATCGTTAGGCAATGCTTTTACTTCATTACTCTAAACCAAGTAGTTAATTTGTTTTTACTTTAAAAATAGAAACTCTAAAGAAGCTTAATAAATGTGGTTCAATTGTAATTTTTTCAAGATTTTATTTGTGTGTGTGTGTGTGTGTGTGTGTGTGTGTGTGTATGTGCGCACGCACGTGTGGAGGAAGAGACTAGAGGTTGGTGGCAGGTGCCTTCCAAGTGGAGTTACAGGGACTTCTCACCAAGGATTCTTTTTTTTCCTTATTTAATTTTTTATTGAAAAGGGAAGTAAAAACACTTTATGATAAAATTAAAGATTAACATGGAAAATATTTCAGATAAACATGTGAAAATTGACAATTTTCATGGAAAATTAAAGAGTAAAGTAGTAGACATGTAAAACATTGCTAAATTAATTGAAATATGGAATAGAAACATTTTATGATAGAATTGAAGATTTATGTGGAAAATATTTCTGATAAAATAGAAGAGATACATAGAAAAACACGTTAAAATTGACAATTTTCATGGAAAATTAAAGAGTAAAGTAGTAGACATGTAAAACATTGCTAAATTAATTGAAATATGGAATAGAAACATTTTATGATAGAATTGAAGATTTATGTGGAAAATATTTCTGATAAAATTGTAGAAAAATGGAGAAAAACATGTTAGAACTGAAAATTATCATGGAAAATTTTATATAGATATAATAATGGTAGGCATAAAAGTATTCCTAAGTTGATTGAAGGTGGAATTACAAACATTTTCAAATGAAATGAAAATTTACATGGAAAATATTTCTGGTAAAATTCAATAAATATATAGACAAACATGTTAAAATTGACTATTGCATGGAAAATTTTACATATAAAATGGCAGATATAAAAACTCTTTCTAAATTGATTGAAGGTGGAATTAGAAACATTTGTGATAAAATCAAAGATTTACATTGCAAACACTTTTGATAAAATAGAGGAAATATATAGAAAGACATATTAAAACTCACCCATGATTCTTGAAGGTCTCTAGTTGCTGTATTTATGTATTTCCCATCTATTTCAAGGTTTGGTGCAACTAAATTATCTGATGATTTTTTATTAGATATATTCTTTATTTACATTTCAAATGTTTTCCCTTTTCCTGGTTCCCCACTCCAAAGTCGCATAAGTCCTCTTTCCCTCCCCCTGTTCCCTAATCAACCCCCTTCTGCTTCCCTGCCTGGTATTCCCCTACACTGCTGCAATCAAGCCTTTCCAGGACCATCTTGATTACATTCATCCCTGCACGTGACATTTGCTACACTGCCTACTACTCAAGTCCATGTGGACTGCACAGAGTAAGGGACTGGGACTGCTTCCAGGGCTGCTTTTACTGTTTTTCTCAGTAGTTTCCTTAGTAAGCTGACAAAGCTATTGACAATAGTAATGATGATGATGATAGTCATTAGTAACAGTTATCTGTTTCTTTCAAACCTTAAAGCCTGCTCGGGTCAGCTTCCTCTATTCTTTGGTTAAAAATGACTTCCATTTTAAAACAAGAGGCCAGTTAGGTTGGGCAAGTCTTTTGGTGATTATATTGACTACATTATCTGTGGTGGGAAGACCCATCCATTGTGGGTGGCAGCATTCCCTGGGCTATTTATGTCACCCTCTTCTTATCTAAGAACGGAGAAGACAAGGTGAGCACACGCATTTGCTCTTTCTGACCTCCTGACAGCTTGACCTTTGAAGTGGTGGACTGGAACCTGGAATTATGAGCAAAAATAAACCTGGTCTTTTATGACCTGGTTACTTTTGTCAGGTCATTGTGGAATTGAAATTAGAAAAGAAGCCAAGATAGATATTTAGCTTGCTCTGTTTTTTTCCACCTTACAACTTTTTAACCTTTAAACAGAGCCAATTCCTACAATAAATATTTCTCTCTATAGCACATTAATTTTGTTTCTCTGGAGAACTCTGAGAATATTTAATGCATTTAAGTTATCAATAAAAGCTAAGAAGGAAAAGGAACAAGGAAAACTAATTATTATACCAAATGTCCACATATGTTTAAAAGTCCTAATTACTAAAATTATAGAAAAGTTGGATTATTGTCACTGGAGCAGTGCTGAGTGCCTGAAAGAGTCAAAGCAGAAGCATCACCCTGCATACGTAACGGGGATGCCCCTGTTTTCCAGATGACACCAACGTGGAATGGAATTAATCACAACAAATGATTCTGAAATGAGTGGCTTGTCTACTTGCATGGTATATGGGCTTGGCTACTTCGCAAACTCACACTCAGGCTATCTAACAGAGAAGGCACTGACTTATCCCTCAGTGTACTTCTGAGGGAAGAAAACAGCTGCTGTAARCTTAAGTTTCTTATACTAGGGTGTTGTTCACTTAGTCATTGTAATACTCACCAAATGCTGTCTAATGTACTGAAAAGAAGGACATTGTAGCCTAAACCCCTCTGTAAATTCTTGGGGTCGGTTTTCATCACATGAAGAACTATGTCAACTCCTTCAGTTCCAAACATTTCCTGTCAAAGAGAGTTGTTTAAATCATTTCTTGGAATAAATATATAATTGTTCTGTCATCCTTTCTATGTCATCCCATCCCTTAGAAATATTTTTCTGCAGCAGTGCAGGGTAATACCAGAACAGGGAAGTGGGAAGGGGTGAATGGGGAAACCGGGGGAGGGAAAAAGACATATGGGACATCTGGGGGGCGGGGAATCCAGAAAAAGGGAAATGAAATGTAAATAAAGAATATATCCAATAAAAAATGTGAAAAAAAGAAATATTTTTCTATCAGAAAAATAATACAGCTTTTTTTGGGTTGTTTTCAAACTAGGTTTGCTGGTTTCCAAGCTAGGAATTTAAAACAATTAAAAACTGTACTTATCCGGAGCTAGAGAGGTGGCCTAGCAGTTTAGTACTTGTTGCTTTTCTCATATGTGGTTCTCCAGAACCTACATCCATCAAGCTCACAGTCATCCAGTTTCAGAGAAACCAATACCTTCTTCTGACACCCGAGGCCACCAGGCACACACGTGGAGAATGCATACATGCAGGCAAAAGACTCATCACATAAAATAAAGAAGGAAATCTAAAAAGTAGTTTGTTTCTAAAGAATGTACTCATTCATTCTTAGTTCTTTGTGGTAAATTATAAAGCCAATCATTTTAAAATCAGTGTGTTCTTAGCTTAGTGTTCTTAGTAATTTTTCTCTGTGTCTGAAAATGTAAACCATATAAGACTTGTCCATAACTTCTTCCACATTAGGGTGAATGCAGCCTAGAGTCTTGTAAATGGACAGCAGGCATCAACATGCACCACAGCAGATGCTATGTTCTCGGGAGAGGAATAAGTAGATAAGTGACAAGCCAACCCTTAATGACTTACATAAACCTTTCAGAACTCAATTTTTTCCTTTACCAGTTCTCTTCCTCACTGCCATGCTGCTCTGTTCTAGTTCCTGTTTAGATCATGATTATTATTCTAGATGAGCAGGATCAGGACAGAAAAGAATAGTACGTTATATGTCAAGGTCTGGAGCCAAACCTATCTTTTTCTTCCTATTGCCTCTCCTTAAAAATCTCTCTATTTATGGTATTGGAGAGACAGCTCATCAATTAAGAGTACTCGTTTTCTTTCAGAAGAACTGCATTTGATTACTAGCACCTACATGACAGTTCCAGGAGATCCAATACCCTCTTCTGACATTAGTACCAGGCATGCATATAGTGCACAGACATACCTGTGAATAAAATACTCATACATATAAAATATATACATCTAAACCTTTTTAAAAACCTATCTAAATTTTTAAATGTTTTATCTTTCCAATTCTATCTCTTATTGAAATTATCATTTTAGGACACTCAATAGTTTACTATAGAGCTAATAACTATAAAAGAGAATTAAACCGTTGTTTTAATGTTCTAGTTTTATATATAAAGACAACTGAAGCTCCAAGCACTATTCCSGACAGTCCAGCCTACGACGGATAGCTGCTTGGCTACTTTCAACCTTGTCATTCTAGTCCTAGATTTTTACTCAGAAGAAGTGAAAGAATCACATTTCCCTGAAAGACTGGATCAAGAGTGTTCACTCAAACTTTTAACAGTCCAAATACAAAAAGCCTAAGTGCTTATCAAGAAGACACAAGATAAACAGGTTTTGATAGGTTACAGATCACTATTTAGTGATAAAAAAGGAATGATACATGGAACACTATGAATATATTCCAGAAACACATGGCAAATTCTCTCTGGATAACAAAAGCACATATGGAAGACCAGATACTGTGTGATTTCACTCATATCAGAATTGGCAAAACTAATCTATAGGTGTGTGTGTGTGTGTCTGCAGAACAGATACGTAAATGTGATACATGTACAAGATCGTAATTAGAGATGTATATTACATGTTCCAATTGGAGTATTGGTAAAATATGTTATGCACATTCAAAAAACCTATTTAGATATATATTCAAGCCTTGAACATTACACAGTATGTATGTAACCATACTCTAAAGGTATTAAAATTTAGTTAGGTTTTAAATTTAATATATTATTCCTTGTGCATTTGTAAAGGCAGGTGTTTGTTATGATGCATGTTTGGAGGTCAAAGACAAGTTTCTCCTTCTGTCCTGTGGATCCAGAAATGGAACACATGTTGCCAGGCTTAGTCTGAGCGTGTTTAAGTGCTGAGTCATCCCATCGGCCCACATTAGACACGATTAGACGAAAGGGAAAACATGTATGGGCACGGCGGACTGGGAGGTCTGAGCGTTAAGGTCCACGTTACATACCTTCCTTTGGATATAATTTTCACAAAGGCCTGACAGAATAAGTAATGTGTCAGACTGGATTTCCAAAGCAATGGCCTCTTCCTTCTCAGCAGGTCTGCTCATCATAGTTTTAAAAATTTCTGGTAAGAGAAAAATTGAAGAATGTAATTATTAGATACATTTTTATTATTTACTATTAGGAAACACCATTTAAGAAGATTTTTCACATTCTAGCCCACAACTCCAGCAGAATCCTCCTGCTCTACCAGATGCCATGACTATATCCAGAACCACAGACACCCAACATTTCCTCAGAGCCTGCCCAGTGTGTCAACAGCACCCCATCCCCTATCACCATATCCCAGATCACAACTCTAGCAGAAGCCCTCTGCTCTATCAGAGGACATAAAGGTACCCTGAACCCCAGAGGCCATCCCAGCTCCCAGAATCTCAAAATCCCAACCCAGATGTCACACAGTCTGCCCGTACCCCTGTCACCAGAACCAGAGGCTGCTCAAGACAGAATACCAGAAAGGAAATGGAAAACAAGGGGAAAATCCACTCAACAAAGATAAACTCTGAAACTGGCCTATAAACCTACAATTATCCCACACCCAGATGATAGAGGCCAGTTCGAGAACACAACAGCCAAGGCAATATACACTACCAAGGCCCAGCCTTCCTACTACAGCCCTGCACATTCCAACAAATCTGAAGCACAGGAAAATGACCTTAAAACCAATTTTATGAAGATGGTAATGGCCCCTAAGGAGGAAATGGTCAAATCCTTTAAAGACATCCAGGAAAACAGGAAAACAATGGAAAGGAAGTGAATAAATCCTTTAAAGAATCCAATCAAACCAAGAAAAAGCAGGTGAAGGAAATGAATAAAACTGTTTAAGACCTAAAAATGGAACTAGAAGCAATAAAGAAAACAAAAACAGAGAATCCTGGAGACAGAAAATCTAGGTAAATGATCAGGAACTATGAACACAAAAATTACCAACAGAACACTAAGAGATGGAAGAGAAAACCTCAGGTGAGGAAGATAAGGTAAAAAAAATGATACACTGGTCAAAGAAATGTTAAATTTAAAAAATTCCTGACATAAAACATTCAGGAAATCTGAGACATTATGAAAAGACCAAACCTAGGTAGAATAGGAATAGAAGGAAAAGAATCTCATTTCCCAGATCCAGTAAACATTTTTAACAAAACATAGAAGAAAAATTTCCAAGCTAATGGACCTAAGAAGCAAGATGGTGTAGCCATTCTAAGATATAACAAAACAGATTTTCCACCAAAACTAATCAAAAGAGATGGAGAAGTATACTTCATACTCATCAAAGGAAAAACTCTGTGAAGAAGATGTCTTCTGAACATGTGTGCCCCAAAGGCAAGGGCACCCACACTTGTAAAAGAAACATCACTACAGTTAAAATCACACATCGAACTGAACATAGTAATAGAGAGAGTAGATTTCAATACCCCACTCTTACCAATGGACAAATCATTCAGACAAAACCTTAAGCAGAGAAATAAAGGAGCTAACAGACAGTATGAACAAAATGAAACTAACAGATACCTACACAACAATTCACCCAAACACAAAAGAATAAACCTTATTAGCACCTCACAGACCCTTCTCCAAAACTGGCCATATACTTGGTTGCAATGAAGTCTCAACAGATACAAGAAAACTGAAATAATCCCCTCCATGTAGCCTACAAGACCTCTGTTTCTTAAAGGTGGATTTCAACAACAAAAGAAACAATAGAAAGTCTACAAACTCAWGGAAACTGAAGAACTTTCTACTGAATAAGTCGTCAAGACAGAAATAAGAAATTAAAGACTTCCTGGAATTCAATAAAAATGAAGCACAAGATACCCAAACTTAC
This sequence comes from Apodemus speciosus, assembly GCA_002335545.1. Classification (NCBI taxonomy): domain Eukaryota; kingdom Metazoa; phylum Chordata; class Mammalia; order Rodentia; family Muridae; genus Apodemus; species Apodemus speciosus. The sequence continues at coordinate 75,404 of BDUI01002558.1, read as the reverse complement.
GGGACTCAATGAAAGCAGTGCTAAGAGGAAAGTTCACAGCACCAAGTGCCTTCATAAAGAAATTAGAAAGAAGCCGGGCAGTGGTGGCACATGCCTTTAATCCCAGCACTTGGGAGGCAGAGGCAGGTGGATTTCTGAGTTCGAGGTCAGCCTGGTCTACAGAGTGAGTTCCAGGACAGCCAGGGCTACACAGAGAAACCCTGTCTGAAAATAAAACAAAACAAAAAACGATAAGCAAAGAAATTAGAATTACAGACCAATTTCCATCGTGAACATTTGGTACAAAAATACTCAGTAAAATATGCACAAAATATTCATGATCAAAAAGATCCATAATCAAGGAGGTTTCATCCCACAGATGCAGGAATGGTCCAACATATAAAAATTTATCCATGTAATCCACCATATAAACAAAGAAAAAGAACTTGGTCATCTCATTAGATGCTGAAAAACCCTTTGATAAAATCCAACATCCCTTCGTGATAAACATAATAAACATAATAAATGCAATATATAGAAGTCCAATTGACAACATCAAATTAAATAGAAAGCAACTCAAAACAATTCCACTAAAATCAGGAACAAGACAAGGCTGTCCACTCTGTCCATCCTTGAAGTTCTGGCTAGAGTAGGAAGACCAGAAGGACACACATTGAAAAGGAAGAGGTCAGAGCGTGGCTATTTGCCGATGATAACGTACATAAGTGACCTCAAAAATTCTACCATGGCACTCCCACAGCTGATAAACACCTTCAGTGAAGTGGCTGGATTCAAGATTACCTCAAAGGAACAAAACTCAATAGCCCTCCTATACAAACAACACATGAACTGAGAAAGAAGTCAGGGAAACAACACCCTTCACAACAGCCGTGAATAATATAAAATACCTCGGTGTAATTCTTAATAAGCAAGTGAAAGGCTTGTAGGACAAAAACTTCAAGTTTTTGAAGTAAGAAATTGAAGAAGACCTCAGAAGATGGAAAGATCTCCCATGCTCATGGATTGGTAGGATTAATACAGTAAAAATGGCCCTCTTACCAAAAGAAATCTGATTCAGAGCAATTCTCATCAAAATTCCAACACAGTTCTTTACAGATCTTGAAAGAATAATACTCAACATCATATGGAAAAACAAAAGCCCAGGATAGTTAAAACAATCCTATACAATAAGAGAACTTCTGGAGCTATCATCATCCTGAATTCAAGTTCGATTAAAGAGCTGTAGTAATGAAAACCACATGGTACTGGCATAAAAAGACGGGGTCAATGGAATCAAATGTAAGGCCCAGGTATAAATCCACACCCCTCTGGACACCTGATTTTCAATAAAGAAGTCAGAATTATACAATGGAAAAGTGAAAGCATCTTCAACAGATGATGCTGGTCTAACTGGATTTCAGCATGTAGATGAATGCAATTAGATCCATGTGTATCTCTCTACACAAAATTCAAGTCCAAGTAGATCAAAGACCTCAACATAAAACACTGAGATTGAATGGAGAGAAAGTGGGGATAGCCTTGAATACACTGACACAGGAGACAGTTCCTTGTACAGAACACCAACAGCACAAGCACTAAGATCCACGATTAACGAGACCTCATCAAACTGTGTTTGTAACAAGAAGGGCTCAAGGGGGATGCATGAATCTTGTGGGTAGAAAAAGATCTTGTGCGTAGACTGCAGGTGTGTTAGGGTGGAAACAAGAGGGATCAGGTTAGGGTGCATGGAAAGAGAGAAAGAAGGGGGTGAGGGAGGGAAGAAGGG
>BDUI01002558.1:27559-41508 GCA_002335545.1 Apodemus speciosus | reverse complement strand
ATCAATGAAAAATTTACCTGGAATATGTTTCTTGAGTGGTTCTGCATGGTAGAAGTCGACAATGCATTTACAAATCTGTATCCTTAATGTCGAACTTGGTATTTTCATCAGTTCACCTGCCAGAAGGGTAGGGGAGAGCAATTCAAGAACACACTGTAAGCTCATTTTAAAATGGAAGCACAGGATATTGCTATCACAATAATTAAGGTCTCATCAGATATTCACATTGCATATTATTGCATGTCTGATCTTATTATGTTATGCATTACTTCATAGGAGAGTTTATGTTGAAAAAGTTCTTGCTAGGTGTTGTTTTTGTGTTAATATTTATACAACCATGATGTTACATTAAGTTCAAGAGAGAACAGAGAAAAATGAGCTGTAGAGTGACTGCAAGATGTAGGAAGTTGTTGCTGGCAAACAGGATACTGTTTGACAGTTAATACAAAAATAGTTAAGTAGAAAGTGCACTCCAAAGGATAAAATACAGTGAATGCACAATCCAGGAGCACCGTGGCTTTCCACTTCCCAAGTGTTATGAACTTCATATTACTGTGTTGCTATATTTTCWGATAATTAGCAATGAGGGGTTTATTTATACCATTTTCACAACAAATATGTGGATAATTATTTGCCTTCAATAGAGGAATATACTTTTTTTGGATTAATGACAGGTTTATAGAACCACCATCTTACACATGTTCCATTGTTGGGTGAAATRAGGTGATACTGTGCATGACAGTATATGTGAACATGYATGCATATGTGACTACATRATACTTTGAGTCTAACATATATTTGATATCTCAATCATTTCAGCCTGTAATTTCCAAAAAGAACAGAATGATACTAATGGCATAGATAGTGAAGCTAAGTCATCCAAGATTAAATTCTGGTTCTGCTACACACTCCCTTTGTAAACTAATACCKTGGTTTTTCCATCCATGAAACAGACATAACAGTTACTACATTTAAGAATGCTATAAACATTGATTTCATATGAGACAAGGGCTGAGAGCGTTTAGCATATTGTTAAGTGCTACGTGTGATAGTTACGGTTTGATAAAATCCAGGTTAGTAGTCTTTCTAGCTAGACTGAGAAATTTGTGCTCCATGGTGCATTCATTTCTAACGATCCATATTAGCTCTGCTCTCAATTTGCTGGCAGACTAGCAGGAAGGAATCTGGGGCAGTCTTTGTCTCAAAGGCAATAATTTTATGTTCAAGTTTTCTGGGTGAGGATGAAGGACATGGGATTTCTTTTCAGCCATACCTATACTACTAGACTGCATTCACTCGTTTGAAGTTCAACAAGAATGTCCCCCAGGAGAATCTGAAGAAAATCTGCAGGACTCTGCAGTGACCCATGCTGTCTGGATACCTATGGACAACCAGAGTCAGCAGARTCAGTTTTTGGATTAAACTGGTTCAGATTGGATTCTCTGAGCATAAAAGAATAAAGAATCCATTTAAGCCTGGAATTTCATTTGGGCCTCGTGTAATGTTCACTTCCATCAGACTGGACAAGTGTGAGGGAGCACGGGGACGGGGTGACGTCCAAGGACACGTGTGAGGGAGCACGGGGACGGGGTGACGTCCAAGGCAGGCCTCCTTCCTGCTTTAGCACCATCTCCTCCAGAARGCTGACYCTTCATAATGTCAAGACTAGCTCCTGACACATCATGTTGGAAGCTTCATTTGGAGTGAGAGTGTCAGTGTTTGTAAAAAATAAAAACATAAAATAATAACAMCACCAGGCAAGAGAACAATTAARCTAGCCAAACAGGAARTATAGGAAACTCTCATCTGCTTCTACATCTTTGCAGTTCCCATAAATTCAGAATATTTCTTAGAGCTTCTGACTTAGCATTGTAAAGCAGAGTACTGACTTTTCCCCTTACTTATTTCCAGAACCCTTCTCCGGAGTCAGAAATATCCACACAGCATTTAGAAGAAGCTCTAATACTTACATGGTAGAACCCAGGGGTTCTTAGTAATTGTCATGAACATATTTTATTAAATACTTCATATTGTGTATTTTCATTTACTTCATGTTTTCAGAAATTAAACAGGCAGTAAACAGCGGCATGTGCACTCCCCCGAGTGACGTCAGARGTCAGGAGTTCATCCTGCTCTCATCTGCACAGCAGGGTTTCAGTAGCGGGGAGTCAGTAAGGAAAGAATGCTGGGGTGGCCGCTAGTTTTCCAGCAGGCAACATTCTACAATAGCAGGGCCTACAGGGACACTTAAAAATAATATTGCCAACAAAACCTATTTTTTAAATATTAGCATGTCTCCTTTTAGAGTGTCTTCCTATTTAACTTTTCTACTAACGACAGAGTTGAAATCTCCCATTACTTCTGAACATGCTTGATTCTTGAGATCTTTAATTCTCTGTATTTAGTCTAGTTTTTGTGATACTTCTACTGTTGGAGCTGAAATTTAGGAAATTCTGAGTAACTATAGTTTAAGAAAATGAATCCTAGACAAAAATAAGTAATATTTAATGTTAAAACAAACATGTTGTTTATTCACTTTGGGTGAGCCTTTAAAATCTTGTATGGGGAACACCACTTTAACAACTTAAAGAAACAGTTTTAAAAGCTTACTGATAATTTATCTATTATTTCACTTTTATAAGTAAAAACATAAACTAGTAACTATGAATTTAACATAATTTGTTTGGAAAACATATCATCATGTTCTAGAAGCTGGTTATCAGAAAATGTTGGTGCTTTTTTCTGTTTTTCTTTCTTTTTTTAAAATTTATTTGTTTTTATTCTTTTATCCCCTTTTTACAGTCCAGACTTTATCCCCCTCCTGGTATGCGCCCCCAACCGCTCCCCATCCCATACCTCCACACACCCCCACTCCACTAGGCCTCCCCACTCCCTAGGGCCTCAAAAAATGATTTATGTGATTGCATTTCTTAGGAAATTGTTTTTCTATTTCTAAAAAATGAAAAAAAATAGATACAAATACATATACCTTTTATGACATTTTTCATATTTGATTTTATTTAAAAGTTTGGAGCAGACAGTGAACAATGTATGTGAACTCAATGATTTCAGCAACTCAGCATAAGAGCTCAAACGTGAAAACAGTTTTGTGCTTACTAAAAGAATACTGCAGATACTTGGTGGGAGCTGCACAYGCAATTCCATTCCTGGCTATGCAACTACTGGCAATGATAGCTGCTAGTAGAGGAGGCTGGTTTCTCTGAGAATGCTTGCCCTGGTACAAGCCCACCTGTTCAAAACTACTTGACAGCACAAACTGATCTTGATGGGAACAAAAGGACAGTCACAGTTGGGTGTAGATCTAAGGAAAGTTGGATGAGGGGTGAGTATGATCAAAAGATGGTGTTAAAAATCTCTCAAAGAACTAAAGAAAGGTTAACAAACATACAACTAAACTATACATCAAGTCAAAAAAACATCAAAGAAGTAAAAGTCAGTTGTCCAACAGAAAGAACAGAGGAGGGCCTTGCTGATATTATGAAACAGCTTAGGAGCAAACAGCTCCAGAGCTATCAGAGAGCAAACTGTGATAATTCTCCACTAAAATAAGGAAGAAAGAACCTTGATGGGGGATCCCGTTAAGRAAACCATGAAAACGGATCCACTCTTTTCCTCAGATTGGCCCTGCTCTTTTATATCTCCCATCTACRACAGTCTTAACTTACCCAGAAGTGCAAATGAATTAGCAGTATCTTCAGTGTAAGTTATTTCATCCGATACTTTCTTTTTCAAAAATGGCAAGCTTCAGCAAGAATGAAGAATGACAGTAATTTTAAATGGATTCCGTGGTTGATACATCCGTTTTATAAAAGGAAATATTTATATTCTAAAGAATAAGGGATATTCTCTCTTAGCCTATCTTATTTTTTAGTGTAGAAAACTAAAAAAAATAAAAAAGAAAATTGTATTTCTAGCTAATCAAGCACAGATTAAACAAAACACACTAGTAAAAGTAATGAGATAAGGAAGATCTAAGAAAGTAATCTTACATCACTCTTAATAAAATACTTACAAATCATCTTTCTGATGRCAAAGTCATCGTGAATTACAGTTGTAATCAAAATTAGTAGAACTCAGCTAAAACTTAAAAATGTTTAATGGGTTTTCCTGGCATTCATAAAGCAGGAGTTGCCAAGTTAATGGTCAATCTCTTTCCAAAGGCCAGTGCCTCCTGCTATTAGTTGGGTTAGCAACTATTCACAAAAGAACAGAATACTTTTGGAAATGATAACTAATTCAACTTTAAAAATATTAATTATGTTATAATTGTAATTCACAGTTGCTATAACTAACAGTATCTGAAAATACTTATTTGTAAATCATAAAAGATGAAGCTCATGAATCTCGGGTCATCATACTAAATTTGAANACAGTCTTAACTTACCCAGAAGTGCAAATGAATTAGCAGTATCTTCAGTGTAAGTTATTTCATCCGATACTTTCTTTTTCAAAAATGGCAAGCTTCAGCAAGAATGAAGAATGACAGTAATTTTAAATGGATTCCGTGGTTGATACATCCGTTTTATAAAAGGAAATATTTATATTCTAAAGAATAAGGGATATTCTCTCTTAGCCTATCTTATTTTTTAGTGTAGAAAACTAAAAAAAATAAAAAAGAAAATTGTATTTCTAGCTAATCAAGCACAGATTAAACAAAACACACTAGTAAAAGTAATGAGATAAGGAAGATCTAAGAAAGTAATCTTACATCACTCTTAATAAAATACTTACAAATCATCTTTCTGATGGCAAAGTCATCGTGAATTACAGTTGTAATCAAAATTAGTAGAACTCAGCTAAAACTTAAAAATGTTTAATGGGTTTTCCTGGCATTCATAAAGCAGGAGTTGCCAAGTTAATGGTCAATCTCTTTCCAAAGGCCAGTGCCTCCTGCTATTAGTTGGGTTAGCAACTATTCACAAAAGAACAGAATACTTTTGGAAATGATAACTAATTCAACTTTAAAAATATTAATTATGTTATAATTGTAATTCACAGTTGCTATAACTAACAGTATCTGAAAATACTTATTTGTAAATCATAAAAGATGAAGCTCATGAATCTCGGGTCATCATACTAAATTTGAARAATAACATATTTGTATATACAACTTCCAAGTCTTTCAAAACATTTACGAAATCATAGGGAAGTGACACTGAARGCGATTGATTAGATGTGGATACAGAAACGGTGAAAGCAGGCACACTCTTTTCCTCATGTTGGAAAGTAGGTACACATGGGWATTGAAAACGATCATATGTGGATACAGAATACTCATGTCAATTTGAATTTAAAAGTATATCAAGGCAAGCTACAAAGAGACAATTTTACAATTTGTGTGACAACTCATTCTCGTACATTTAGAATTGAATTCAAAGCAAATAATATTATCGTCTAGTTGACTGATGGACAGCTAAAGATTTCACAAATAAGATTCTTAAATATCTTGACCCATTTTTACCTTTTTTAATCCTATAAGGAGACTCTTACAGGAAAAAGTACTGGGATTGGTGGTTCAAGCCAAAAAGTTATGCAGGAAATAAGAATGTGCTCCTGGTACAATGGAAAAAAGCAACTAGAGACCAAAGCAGAAACGTCTGATGCATTTTCAATGTTTCAGTCTCCAAAAACTTCTTGAAAAGGCAATCAAGTGAGGATTGGGCCTAGTGAAATGCTGAATACAGGTGGAAATTTGAAATGTTAAGTTAATCATGTAAATAATGTACAAAGGAGGGAAAGGGAAGTGCATAGTGGAAAAGATCTGCACTGTTACACCGTGAGACGTTCTGCAGACTGAACCACTGTGTGGAGCAGACAGTGGAGGCAAGGCTGTGAGCCCAGTCCTTCAGAACCTGCTCAGCACCATGCGCAAAAAAACAGTTTGTAAGGCAGTCACGTATCAACACCAAAACTTMTAGTTTGTTTGAAAGCACTAGAGCAATGATTTATTTCTTTGTATAGAAATCCTCATTGAAAAGTAAGACGAAACATAGACATCTGGTAAATTATTTTTCATTATTTTATTATGATATCAAAGAATTAAATGTAAACGGCTACAATTTTTTTATTTTATTGCTGCTAAATCTAAGAGCTGGAATGCATATATATGCAATATATAAATATATATACATATAAACATACACTAATAGTGTCACTTTACTAATTAACATACTAAATTGATAGGTTTAGAAGAAAATAATTGTCAAAATGATTCTTTCCAACTTTAAGAAGTCTCTTCAGTCTATTGACCTGAAAGAGGCTATTTAAACATATATCTAGATCAGCCACTATGTGGCAGCAAAGAAGCATTTATATGTGTGYATCTACATATACATATATGTATATGTACATCTGATCTATATGTACGTAATACAAATGTATACATATATATGTAGTTTCCAGAGTTGGTGTAGAAACTACGATACATGAGCATAAGGCATAACAATTTTATAGCTCTTACCTCTAATTTATATTCCCATAGATACCAAACATAATTTTTCCTCCTCATTCAATATGGCAAAATCAAATGAAACATGACACTCTGTTGCCAACTTATTTGTTTTGCTTTTATTATTTTGATACATTATATATCTACCATCTTTGTATACAAAATAAAGCATATAGTACAAAGTAAAGCTAAAGAAAAACAACTTACCCACACAATTTTATGATGTCAGATGCAGGTTCTACAAAACAGGGCTGCCTTTCAATTTTTTCTGCACACAGACTCAGAATTTTAAATATCTGTGCCAAATCTCTTAGAGGCTTTAATTTTTTGTTAGGAAATAGTGATCATTAATTTATAAGCACATTTCTTATAAGAATTTACCCCAGAAAGCTTATAAAATCTTATTTATCTTGTTAACTATGGTATGTTTTATTTTAATTTGTTTGTAAGTCTAAAGAGAACAGTTTATAACTGTACTTTTAGCAACATTATATTTTTAATCCATTTATTTCAACCCAAACACAAACAAATATAGATTAAATCCTATTTTAATGTAGTACTTTATTTTTTCAGATGCATTTTTCTTCTAATTAGCATTCGAATTGTTTGAGATTTTATTTCACTTCAAGCTCATAAAAAAGCAAAATGTACCTCATGTACCTCTAGAGCTTCGAATAATAACATTTTATTTTGCCTAGCTTTGCTGCAGGAGCTTCTTAGGCAGGGAGGGGACACACCTCTGTTAACCTCAGCTTCCTCCGAACTGAAGCATCCATTCATTCCTATGAGGAGAAGAGGCTCACGTGACTCCGGAAGTAAGCCCGACAAGTCTTGGAAAGCGGCCATTTATGACTGGGGGAACTGCATACAAGTTTCATGGATGTAGCTTTGTGGGCTCTCATTGCTATCAATGATGGAGAGTGCTGTTTAGTGATGCATCACTCTCTGAGTCATCCATGTTCCTATAAGTTACGCCAATACAGTCAATAGTTCGGTAAATTAGACTTGGATAGAACTGTTAACTTGGTCTTTCATCTGTGCCCTACCAGGGTTAAATATGTTCTGTTCATGTCTCCCCAGGAAAAATTACATAGCATGCTTGGTGCCTGAACAGGGACAGACAGAAGCAAAGAGGGGTTGGAACAGAATGATTATATGGCCCTTGCTGTGTGTGATGAGACATGCATCTATGACTGATCAGTTTGAGGCAGAGCCCAGGGGGACAATCCCAATAGGTGTTCTTTTCTCCCCGTGGTAAGGGGTGGTGGCTCCATACTCCGAGATGTGTGACAGGGCATGCAGCCAAGGTTGAGATGTCTCAGAATGGAATGTCTCAAGGGCAAATCCCAGTTTGGTCAACTTCTTTTATGTGATATGGGAATGGGGATTCTCTTGGTGACTGGAATTCAAAGTGTGAATATGCAGACACTCTGACAACAGTTCAAAGACTAGTGACTGTGACAGTACCCCAGGGGACAGTGGGAAAGCTGTGGTGACGTCTGCATGCTCATTGCTCTATATAAGAAGAAATGTAAAACAAGCAGACGTGGCTGCTTAGAGAAAAGTCATGTTTAAAGGAGGAGTTACAATGGGAATGGACATAAAGCTATCACCTTTCGTGTTAGCCTCTGATTTGGTGGGTAATTCCTACAGCACTCATTCTAGGCAGCTGAACCATGGGGTATAAGTCATGAGGAGGAGCCGGAAGGGAAAGAGAGTGTTAAGTTAGAGTTATACTGGAAAACCCTTCATGGGGTCTGTAAGCTTGGAAGAATCCAACAGTGATGTGATATGAACCGATCAGAAGTGATGCGTGATCCCCTCAGTACTGACCTTTAATAGAGATGAGGGAAAAATCTACCACACAACACATTACTTTTCCTTAGTTTTAGGGAGTTGGTAGCAAGCAGCTCTGTGTCTGAATACCCTTTCTAATAGGCTGGCTTTAGAGGTTGTACAACTTTACAAAGTGATGATGTATCACTTCCTAGGGAGCTGTTATTACTTTTCCTGGGAGATGTGCACAGATTTGCTTATTTTAGATAGGTCACTGCTAAGAGATTACAGGAAGAGTTCTATGTACTCTAGCTTGATGAACCAGTGAGTTTGTTGTGACTACTTGCCGAATTATACATGAGCAGTTGCTTAACAGGAGGGGAGATGACTCAAGGCAGCTGCAGCCCTGAAGAGCGTACTTTATCTTGAGTCATGACTCACAGAATCTGTATCCCTGGAGTTCCTTGCACAGTGTGCAGGCAGCTTTCCAGTTGGAGAGTTTCCTCTTCCCAGCAGTTGTGTATCTCTATTAGAATCTTGAAGAGTAAGTACATGACTCTTATAAGTTTCTGCTCTCTAAATGTTATGAGTTTTGCTTCCTTTCTGAGCCTTAGGAACCTCTGTCCTTTCTCCAGGAGAGGATACTTCAATTAGAAGGGAAGTCTACACAACACTGCACCCCTTCCCCAGCTCCTACATTTCTTCTACTCTCCTCTGCATTCCCCCCCAAGCCTTGGAAGGAGTGCTATAGGTCCTTGATTAGTCTCCTTCCTCTGTGGCAGAGTATTGAGCAACTATGCCTGAGCAATACTCAAGTAATCTCAGAAGTTTGATGACACAACACCCATTGCAAAGGAAGTTTTCCATCCTGATTGATTGAGGCTGACAACAGCAGCAATCTATAGGTATAAATGTTTAAAAGGCAATTTAACAAGGAGATTCCACCTATTCAACAGGACGGTAGTACTCACATCCCTTCTGCGACCTATGAATTCTGTAGTCATGGGCATTCTACTTTCCTGTCAGTGCCAGATGGGGATCCCATCTCTGATCCTTAAAACAAACAGGTAATAAACTTGCATGGCTTATGACACCGTGTGACCGTGACCATAGGAAGGGATCTAGTGTATTTTTTAGTGTTTCCAGAGGAACGAAATGATAACAGCCATACATATATAAAGGATACAAATCCATTCTGATAACAGTGTATCAGTTTCTTGATATAGTTAAGTTGTTTTTCTTCTGAGACATCCTAAAACAAATGGTCTGTTAGTTCTTTTGTGCTATTAAATTAGTTAAGGTTTTTGAAAATTTTATTTAGTGTATAGACACATGACAATTACTAATTAATTCTTATATAAAAAAGCAAGCAGATTGTACCTTCCTAAGGGACCCTCCCAAATAACCGCAGCAGCTGGGAACCCTGAGGAACCCAGTGGACTCAGGACCCATACCCTCCGCTTGAACTCCACCTCTCTTCCCACTGGGGCAGATCATCAGCTTGTCTGCCCCTCTGAAGACCCCACAGTCTAAAGGCTTCCCAGGAAATCTGCTGTACCCAGGCCAACAGACCCCTCAGTCTTGAAGGCTTCCCAGGAGATCTGCTGTACCCAGGGCAACAGACCCCTCAGTCTTGAAGGCTTCCCAAGAGATCTGCTGTACCCAGGGCAATAGACCCCTCAGTCTTGAAGGCTTCCCAAGAGATCTGCTGCACCCAGGGCAACAGATCATCAGGGTGCATGCCCCTCTGAAGAACCCACAGTCTGAAGGCCTCCCAGGAAATCTGCTACAGCCAGGGCCGCAGGTCCCCCAGGAGACTTGCAGCAACCCAGGGACACAGGAGGCAAACTCCAGACACAGACACCCAGGCCAGTTAACACAAGAGATAACCAGATAGTTGAGAGGCAAGTGCAAGACCATAAACAACAGAAGCCAATATACTTTGGCACCATCAGAAGCCAGTTCTCCCACCACAGCAAGCCCTGGATACACCAACACATATGAAAAACAATGCTGACCTAAAATCCTATCTCGTGAAGATAATAGAGTCCTTTATGGATGATTTAAATAACTCACTGAAAGAAATACAGGAAGACACAGGTAAACACATAAAAGCCCTTAAAGAGAAAACAAACGAATCCCTTAAAGAAATACAGGAAAACAAACAGGTGAAGGAATTGAACAAAGTGGCCCAAGACCTAAAAATGAAAGTAGAAACAATAAAGAAAACACAAATGGAGGCAAACCCTGGAAATAGAAACACCTAGGCAAGAGGTCAGGAACTAATGATGCAAGTGTCAACAACAGAATACAAGAGATAGAATCTCAGGTATAGAAGATACCTTAGAAAATACTGACACAACACTCAGAGATAATTCAAAACATGAAAAACTAACCCAAAGCATCCAGGACACAATGAAAAGACCAAACCTAAGAATAAAAGGAATAGAAGAGAGTGAAAATTCCCTGCTCAAAAGACCATAAAATGTCTTCAACAAAATTATAGAAGAAAACTTACCCCAAACTAAAGAAAGAGATGTCCATAAATGCACAAGAAACCAATAGAACACCAAACAGGTTGGACCAGAATAGAAAATCTTCTCATCACATAATAATCAAAAACTAAATGCAAAGAACAAAGTAATATTAAAAGCCRTAAGGGAAAAAGGCCATGTTAACATATAAGAGTAAACCCATCAGAATTACACCAGACTCCTCAGCAGTGGCTCTAAATGCCAGAAGAGCTTTGACAGAGGTTATGCAGAACCTAAGAGAACACAAATGCCAGCCCAGGCTACTATAACTTGCAAAACTCTCAATCATCACAGATAGAGAAACTGAAATATTTTATGACAAATCCAAATTTAAACAATATCTATCTACCAGTCCAGCCCTACTAGAAGGAAAACTCCAACACAAGGAGGGTACATGCACCAAAGACAAAACAAGAAATTAATCATCTCACAACAAAACCAAAAGGAGAGAATCACATACACATAATGTCACCTACAACAACAAAAGTAACAGGAACTAAACAATCATATATCTTTAGTATCTCTCAATATCAACTAACTCAATTCCCCCAATAAAAAGACATAGACTAACAGAATGGATACATAAACAGGATCCGGCATTTTGCTGCATACAAAAAACACTGTTCAATGACAAAATCAGACATTACCGCAGAGTAAAAGGCTGGAAAAAGTCTTCCAAGCAAATGGTCCCAAGAAACAAGAAGGAATTGCCATTCTAATATCAAATAAAATAGACTTTCCACCAAATGTTATCAAGTATGATAAAGAACACTTTATACTCATCAAAGGGAAAAATCCACCAAGAGAAAGTCTCAATTCTGAATATCTATGCCCCAAATGCAAGGGCACCCACATTCATAAAAGAAACTTTGCTAAAGYTCAAAACATACATTGACCTTACATAATAATAGCGGGTGACTTCAACACCCCATTCTCATCAATGGACAGGTCATTGAAACAGAAACTAAACAAAGACACCATGAAACTAATACAGGCTAGAAACCAAATGGATTTAATAGATATATACAGAACATTTCACCTTAAAACAAAAGAATATATCTTCTTCTCAGTACCTCATGGGACCGTCTCCAAAACTGACCATATAGACAGTCACAGAACAAGACTCAACAGATACAAGAAGATAAAATAATCCCATTCATCTTATTAGATCACCGCCGACTAAGGCTAGACTTCACTAACAACAAAAACAACAGAAAACCCACATTCACATGGAAGCTCAACAACTCTCTATTCAATGATAACTTGGTCAGGAATGATATAAAGAAAAAATTAAAGACTTCCTGGAATTCAGTGAAAATGATGACACAGCATACACAATCTTATGGGACACAATGAAAGCAGTGCTAAGAGGAAAATTCATAGCACTAAGTGACCTCATAAAGAAATTGGAGAGATTCTAGACTAGCAATCTAACAGCACACCTGACAGCCCCAGAAGAAAAAGAAACAAACACACCTGATAGGAGTAGAAGGCAGGAAATAGTCAAACTCAGGGCCAAAATCAACCAAATAGAAACAAAGAGAATGATACAAAGAATTAACAAAACCAAAATCTGGTTCTCTGAGAAAATTCAACAAGATAGATAACCCCCAGCCAGATTAACTAAAGGGTATAGAGACAGCATCCAAATTAACAAAATCAGAAATGAAAAGGGAGACATAACAACAGAAACTGAGTCATCAAAAGATAAATTATTCTTGATTTTTTAAAATTTTTCTTCTCTGTAAAGAAGTAGAGACTAAAAATGTTAAAACAATAAATATTACTTTGTTTTAGTGGCTATCTTTGAGTTGATTGATTTTCTATTTATTAAAAATGTGCATTCATCTTTGAAAATGACTACATGTAGTTCTACAGTAGGTACTATCTCTGAGGCTATCTCTTATCACACTTGGGTAATGTCAGTAAAGTGTGGTGTATGACCATGTGTGTATGCACAGTTACCTTTTCTCATTACAGTTCCAAGTCTTCTTAAGTATTACTTTGTATTCTYGTCACTTTTTATCAGGACAAATCATCTATGGATACGTAGAACTCTGTTTACATCCTGACTCAGATTAGAAGTTTTATATTAGTCCTTTTGTTGCCATTTCACTCCTCCCATCCTGTTTGGCAAGGTAAGTTATTAACAAGATAGATGACTCTTTCTCTAATTTTGAAGTACTAGCCTGGGATAGAGAGTCCTTCTTCTACTCTTGCAGATCTTTGATAACAGCCAACATGGATGGGTTTGACCCTCTTATGAAAACAAATTGGTTCTCATACTAAATTCAAATYCTTTGAATATAAAACATAAACTGTAGGAAAGGTTTTCAACAAAGAGAAATAAACAAGGAATGCATCWGAGGGGATGCCTATTAMTGCTCAGGAAAATACRATTTTCTAAGTGATGTAGCAAGAACTTCTCAAAGGTTACTCACCTTATCATCCTCTTCAAGGAGTTTGATGATACGATTAAGGTCCATAGGCTTGAAAATACCCTGAAAACACACAGCTCCTATTATTCCACAGCATGACAATAAAGAAATTAGTAAAGYACACACATGACCACACCCACATTCCTACCCCCTCCCATAATCTCACACACGTGAATCTTTGAAAGTTTCATAGATGTATACAATGCATCTTAATCATATCTGCACCCACTCCCTCTCTCCACCTTCATGACCCCCTTTTCCCCACTGTATCTTCCTTCCTGCTTCCAGGTTTTTTTTTTATAACATCCYGAGTCAAATTAAAGCTGCCCWTATGTACACAGCTATGAGGTTATCAAATCCAGCATGGGCAACCTGCCAGTGTCCACCCTCAGAGAAAAGTGACSCTCAGTCCCACAGCAGCCGTCTATTTGCAAAAGCTCCTCAGGCATGGCTGGGCCTTGGAAACCATCCCRTTGTTAAATATAACTAATAAATTGTTATTTTAACCATTAACAAATAGTTTGGTAAACAGAATTTTGCCTTTGGAGATATGGAGTTTTAACAATATCAGCTGTGGTTACTTTGGCTTTCTCTTTCTCTTTTCCTGTTGTTTTCAGATTTTATGGATGCGGATACAGCTACAGACAAACAGGGTAGCCTTTTGTGTTATAACTTCTGAAATAATGTAACTGTCTCCTGAGAGGCAGCAGTAGATGGAAACATGCAGAAACC